>JAJOZX010000200.1:335000-590000 GCA_023014485.1 Bathynomus jamesi | reverse complement strand
AACCTGAAGATTCTGCAATTCATTGTGGAATTCATCATTGGAGTGTATTACCCATGTTGGTTCAACGTGAAGGTCAAGCACTCCTGGATCGAAGGGCCTAGGCACATCCTCTTTCAGCTGGACTGCCTCAAGTCCCAGAGAAAGGAGGTGCTGGATCTTGTGATGCCAACTGTGAGAAGATCTGCTTGGTATGCCCACAGTGAAGTCATCCTCCAAACACTACTCTGCTCTGAGGATCAGAAGGAGAGGATTGAAGGGGTGGAGAGAATCCTGGCCATCAGGGGAGAGGGGGACACGGACACTCAGCTGGGGGACTCCTCTGTTAGGAGCAGAAGGACACCTGACATCAATTGTGATGCTTCCAGCATCGGTGACTTGATCAGCTGGTCAGAAGGTGTGTCAGAGCCACCTCTCACCTGCTCTCTAAGCACCTCAGAGGTGAAAAACTTCATCAACACCCCCATGGAGGTGCGCAACTGGCCTTGCCACACACAAAGCATTGAGAGGGTTGTTAAAATGGTGACTGAGGCTTCTGCTAAGTACTTCTCACAGGAAAAGAGGGATGGAGGGATCAGGGCTCAGGAGACCAGCAGGAAGCTGATGTCCAAGTCTGAGTCAAAGCAGGATTTGTGCAACCTGGCAAAGTTCAAGATGTCAGGAGAATGATCTTTGTAATTATATCCAGTGATATACATGCAGTTCACCTATTAATAAATATATGTAAAGTTGATTTGGCCTTGTCAATATAAATGATTTACCTTATATCTTTTAATATATTATAAAGGGGTTCAAAAGGGTAAAATTGGCAATTTAGAAATACAAAATGATGTAGGTTAGAGTTATCCTATCCAAAAAAGAAGCTCATATTTGAATTCCCCATGTAAAAACACATAATTTAGACACCTCTGATGGTAGGATTTCCTTCAGATTCATGTTGTCACCTGAGTACGACCCGCCCTAATATATATATATATATATATATATATATATATATATATATATAATGGGAATGAACTCAGAATAGTTCCCTGAGTTTTTTATGATACACACAGACCGTGCATGGAACAAGGAACTCTTCTGGGATAAATAAATCCACTATAGTCCGAACAAGTAATGGTAAATGACAAATACCATAGTTTTTCTTTTTCATGATGCAACCTCGACGTGGGCAACGGGTCTCTCGCAAAGAGGTCCCATAAATATAGCTTCCCTCACCAGCTATCTGCAAAGCAGACAGGATCCAGCTTTGGGACATGGATCTAGGGTTTAAAGCAGCCTAGCCCTACTACATTTAGAACCTCAATATAAGTAGAAGACTCGTTGCATTCACGTCGGATTGAATAAATCAAAGAAAAAGGGGTAACTATTATATTTTTAGCCAAAACCAAAACCTAAACCTCAACTGGCAGAAGTGAGCGTCCACTTTTCAAGGCACATAACATGTTCGTTTTATGATGGGAATGAACTCAGAATGGTTCCCTGAGTTTTTTATGAGACACACAGACCGTGCATGGAGCAAGGAACTCTTCTGGGAAAATTAAATCCACTATAGTCCGAATAAGTAATGGTAAATGACAAATACCATAGTTTTTCTTTTTCATGATGCAAGCCCAACGTGGGCAACGGGTCTCTCGCAAAGAGGTCCCATAAATATAGCTTCCCTCACCAGCTATCTGCAAAGCAGACAGGATCCAGCTTTGGGACATGGATCTAGGGTTTAAAGCAGCCTAGCTCTACTACATTTAGAACCTCAATATAAGTAAAAGACTCGTTGCATTCACGTCGGATTGAATAAATCAAAGAAAAAGGGGTAACTATTATATTTTTAGCCAAAACCAAAACTTAAACCATATCATAAAAAACTCAGGGAACCATTCTGAGTTCATTCCCATCATGAAACGGACATGTTATGTGCCTTGAAAAGTGGACGCTCAATTCTGCCAGTTGAGGTTTAAGTTTTGGTTTTGGCTAAAAATATAATAGTTACCCCTTTTTCTTTGATTTATTCAATCCGACGTGAATGCAACGAGTCTTTTACTTATATTGAGGTTCTAAATGTAGTAGGGCTAGGCTGCTTTAAACCCTAGATCCATGTCCTAATGTTGGATCCTGTCTACTTTGCAGATAACTGGTGAGGGAAGCTATATTTATGGGACCTCTTTGCGAGAGACCCGTTGCCCACGTCGGGCTTGCATCATGAAAAAGAAAACCTATGGTATTTGTCATTTACCATTACTTATTCGGACTATAGTGCATTTAATTATCCAAGAAGAGTTCCTTGTTCCATGCACGGTCTGTGTGTATCATATATATATATATATATATATATATATATATATATGTATAGAAACGACGTAAGTATAGAGGAGTGTTCTGCACACGAGGAAGAGAAATAACGAACAAATGAAAAATGAGGTGACCGCCCGGGAATCGAACCCAGGATCTTCCGATTGCCGGCCAGATATGCTACCACTACACCACGGGCCTCGATCAGTCATAAGTCGTAATTCTCCTACATAGGGCAGAAACCAATGCCTTGAGAGGGCACCCTCGCAAATCGTGAATATGTACATTTAACTGCAATGACCACGCAGTATATTAATGTATAGAAACGACGTAAGTATAGAGGAGTGTTCTGCACACGAGGAAGAGAAATAACGAACAAATGAAAAATGAGGTGACCGCCCGGAGAATTACGACTTATGACTGATCGAGGCCCGTGGTGTAGTGGTAGCATATCTGACCGGCAATCGGAAGATCCTGGGTTCGATTCCCGGGCGGTCACCTCATTTTTCATTTGTTCGTTATTTCTCTTCCTCGTGTGCAGAACACTCCTCTATACTTACGTCGTTTCTATACATTAATATACTGCGTGGTCATTGCAGTTAAATGTACATATTCACGATTTGCGAGGGTGCCCTCTCAAGGCATTGGTTTCTGCCCTATGTAGGAGAATTACGACTTATGACTGATCGAGGCCCGTGGTGTAGTGGTAGCATATCTGGCCGGCAATCGGAAGATCCTGGGTTCGATTCCCGGGCGGTCACCTCATTTTTCATTTGTTCGTTATTTCTCTTCCTCGTGTGCAGAACACTCCTCTATACTTACGTCGTTTCTATACATATATATATATATATATATATATATATATATATGATACACACAGACCGTGCATGGAACAAGGAACTCTTCTTGGATAATTAAATGCACTATAGTCCGAATAAGTAATGGTAAATGACAAATACCATAGGTTTTCTTTTTCATGATGCAAGCCCGACGTGGGCAACGGGTCTCTCGCAAAGAGGTCCCATAAATATAGCTTCCCTCACTAGCTATCTGCAAAGCAGACAGGATCCAGCTTTGGGACATGGATCTAGGGTTTAAAACAAGCCTAGTCCCACTACATTCAGAACCTCTATATAAGTAAAAGACTCGTTGCATTCACGTCGGATTGAATAAATCAAAGAAAAAGAGGTAACTATTGTATTTTTAGCCAAAAAAACAAAACTTAAACCTCAACCGGGACATTGAGCGTCCACTTTTCAAGGCACGTAACACATCCGTTTAATATACACCAGATAGCTGGTGAGGGAAGCTATACTTATGGGACCTCTTTGCGAGAGACCCGTTGCCCACGTCGGGCTAGCATCATGAAAAAGAAAAACTATGGTATTTGTCACTTACCATTACTTATTCGGACTATAGTGGATTTAATTTTCCCAGAAGAGTTCCTTGTTCCATGCACGGTCTGTGTTTAACATATAAGTTTCTCAGGGGACCATTCTGAGTTTGTGTATATTAAACGGACGTGTTACGTGCCTTGAAAAGTGGACGCTCAATGTCCCGGTTGAGGTTTAAGTTTTGTTTATTTGGCTAAAAATACAATAGTTACCCATTTTTCTTTGATTTATTCAATCCGACGTGAATGCAACGAGTCTTTTACTTATATAGAGGTTCTGAATGTAGTGGGACTAGGCTTGCTTTAAACCCTAGATCCATGTCCCAAAGCTGGATCCTGTCTGCTTCGCAGATAGCTGGTGAGGGAAGCTATATTTATGGGACCTCTTTGCGAGAGACCCGTTGCCCACGTCGGGCTAGCATCATGAAAAAGAAAAACTATGGTATTTGTCACTTACCATTACTTATTCGGACTATAGTGGATTTAATTTTCCCAGAAGAGTTCCTTGTTCCAAGCACGGTCTGTGTTTAACATATATATATATATATATATATATATATATATATATATACACAAATACATATACATATATATATATGTACATATATATATAAATATATATATATATATATATATATATATATATTAGGGCGGGTCATACTATGCATTTTTTTTAAATCAATGGAGAGGGGTGTTCAAATGACATATTTTGGTGTATAGAACACAATTCTGAAGAAAATATTTAATTCTGATAACCCTAACCTACATCATTTTGCAGTTGATTATTATTAAATTGTTGATTATTTTACTATTGTAGTTACCCCAGAATATGTCTTCTCACGTTTTCTATCATGGCTGCTCACGTTATCTCTCATAGAGCATTGTTCTAACTAATTCATATAAACACATAAATAATGTAATTCATATAATAATAATAATATTTAAATACTCAAATAAAAAGGTGTGCCATTCCACTTAATTGTAATTATCATACAGTTTGGTATATGAAATATTTTGACGGTTTTCTGGCGCGCATAAGGCCATTTTCTGAGCCACCTTTCTTAAAGGCTAGAATGTAACGTTTCAGAACATTCTAAAACGTTTTGTGAAATATTTGAAGTGACTCATGATTTATGAAGCTATTTTACGCAGGAATCATCACAGAAGACAATACAAGTAAAGTGATTGATAAGAGCAAGGTCAAGAGAGCACAGGAGAAGTTGATGAGAGAGCTGGGGGAACAGTTCGAGAAGAAGTGCAGGGAGGAGGGGGGGATCTCTTGCATCCTCTTTGATGGGCGGATTGACCTGACCAATGTGATGATGGAAGCTGAGGGCAGTGACCAATCTTTTCCCGCAAAGATCAAGGAAGAACACTATAGTGTTGTTAGTGAGCCTGGCAGCTACTATCTGTTCCACTTTACCCCAGAGAAAGCAACTAAAGAGGAGTCACATGCGGAGAAGATTGCTAAGGTCCTGTTTGCCTGGCTGAAAGAGAGGGGTTATGATAAGACCTTGTTGGCCATTGGAGGAGACTCAACAAATGTCAACACTGGTGTGAAAGCTGGAGTAATGCGGAAGCTGGAGCTGCACCTGGGGAGAAAGCTGGTCTGGTTGGTGTGCAACCTGCACACTGTTGAACTTCCCCTGCGCCATCTCATTGTTGACCTTGATGGCCCTACTCTGTCAAACAAAAATTATCCTGGCCAATAGGAAAGCTCCTTGATTCTGCTACAGACTTTGATATCAATCCAAACTTCACCCGAATCTCTGTTGGCCCTCCACTGATCAAGCTTCCTGACAAGGTCATTCAAGATCTCTCAACTGATCAATACTATGGCTATAAAATTGTCTGTGCAGTCAGGGATGGAGTACTTCCTGCAGGGCTGGCTCTGTTAGAGATAGGACCAGTAAACCACAGCCGCTGGCTCACCACAGCGAACAGACTTCTCAGGCTCTGGGTGTCAAAGCACGGACTTAAAGGAAAGAACCTGAAGATTCTGCAATTCATTGTGGAATTCATCATTGGAGTGTATTACCCATGTTGGTTCAACGTGAAGGTCAAGCACTCCTGGATCGAAGGGCCTAGGCACATCCTCTTTCAGCTGGACTGCCTCAAGTCCCAGAGAAAGGAGGTGCTGGATCTTGTGATGCCAACTGTGAGAAGATCTGCTTGGTATGCCCACAGTGAAGTCATCCTCCAAACACTACTCTGCTCTGAGGATCAGAAGGAGAGGATTGAAGGGGTGGAGAGAATCCTGGCCATCAGGGGAGAGGGGGACACGGACACTCAGCTGGGGGACTCCTCTGTTAGGAGCAGAAGGACACCTGACATCAATTGTGATGCTTCCAGCATCGGTGACTTGATCAGCTGGTCAGAAGGTGTGTCAGAGCCACCTCTCACCTGCTCTCTAAGCACCTCAGAGGTGAAAAACTTCATCAACACCCCCATGGAGGTGCGCAACTGGCCTTGCCACACACAAAGCATTGAGAGGGTTGTTAAAATGGTGACTGAGGCTTCTGCTAAGTACTTCTCACAGGAAAAGAGGGATGGAGGGATCAGGGCTCAGGAGACCAGCAGGAAGCTGATGTCCAAGTCTGAGTCAAAGCAGGATTTGTGCAACCTGGCAAAGTTCAAGATGTCAGGAGAATGATCTTTGTAATTATATCCAGTGATATACATGCAGTTCACCTATTAATAAATATATGTAAAGTTGATTTGGCCTTGTCAATATAAATGATTTACCTTATATCTTTTAATATATTATAAAGGGGTTCAAAAGGGTAAAATTGGCAATTTAGAAATACAAAATGATGTAGGTTAGAGTTATCCTATCCAAAAAAGAAGCTCATATTTGAATTCCCCATGTAAAAACACATAATTTAGACACCTCTGATGGTAGGATTTCCTTCAGATTCATGTTGTCACCTGAGTACGACCCGCCCTAATATATATATATATATATATATACATTCAACTGCAAAGAACACGCAGTATAAATAACGTAAAGAACGACGCTTGTATAGGAGATATTCCGCGCAAGACGAGAAAGAGAAAACAACAAATGAAAAAATGAAGTACCACCTGGGAATCGAACCCGGGATCTTCCGATTGCCGGTCAGACGCGATAACCACTACACCATGGACTCCACCCTTCCAAATGCCGTAATTCCTCTACATACTCGCAGAAACCAATGCCCCAAGTGGGCACCTCCCGCTTGCCGTAACATTATATACATTCAACTGCAAAGAACACGCAGTATAAATAACGTAAAGAACGACGCTTGTATAGGAGATATTCCGCGCAAGACGAGAAAGAGAAAACAACAAATGAAAAAATGAAGTACCACCTGGGAATCGAACCCGGGATCTTCCGATTGCCGGTCAGACGCGATAACCACTACACCATGGACTCCACCCTTCCAAATGCCGTAATTCCTCTACATACTCGCAGAAACCAATGCCCCAAGGGGGCACCTCCCGCTTGCCGTAACATTATATACATTCAACTGCAAAGAACGTTATTTATACTGCGTGTTCTTTGCAGTTGAATGTATATAATGTTACGGCAAGCGGGAGGTGCCCCCTTGGGGCATTGGTTTCTGCGAGTATGTAGAGGAATTACGGCATTTGGAAGGGTGGAGTCCATGGTGTAGTGGTTATCGCGTCTGACCGGCAATCGGAAGATCCCGGGTTCGATTCCCAGGTGGTACTTCATTTTTTCATTTGTTGTTTTCTCTTTCTCGTCTTGCGCGGAATATCTCCTATACAAGCGTCGTTCTTTACGTTATTTATACTGCGTGTTCTTTGCAGTTGAATGTATATAATGTTACGGCAAGCGGGAGGTGCCCCCTTGGGGCATTGGTTTCTGCGAGTATGTAGAGGAATTACGGCATTTGGAAGGGTGGAGTCCATGGTGTAGTGGTTATCGCGTCTGACCGGCAATCGGAAGATCCCGGGTTCGATTCCCAGGTGGTACTTCATTTTTTCATTTGTTGTTTTCTCTTTCTCGTCTTGCGCGGAATATCTCCTATACAAGCGTCGTTCTTTACGATATATATATAATATATATATATGGGAATGAACTCAGAATAGTTCCCTGAGTTTTTTATGATACACACAGACCGTGCATGGAACAAGGAACTCTTCTGGGATAAATAAATCCACTATAGTCCGAACAAGTAATGGTAAATGACAAATACCATAGTTTTTCTTTTTCATGATGCAACCTCGACGTGGGCAACGGGTCTCTCGCAAAGAGGTCCCATAAATATAGCTTCCCTCACCAGCTATCTGCAAAGCAGACAGGATCCAGCTTTGGGACATGGATCTAGGGTTTAAAGCAGCCTAGCCCTACTACATTTAGAACCTCAATATAAGTAGAAGACTCGTTGCATTCACGTCGGATTGAATAAATCAAAGAAAAAGGGGTAACTATTATATTTTTAGCCAAAACCAAAACCTAAACCTCAACTGGCAGAAGTGAGCGTCCACTTTTCAAGGCACATAACATGTTCGTTTTATGATGGGAATGAACTCAGAATGGTTCCCTGAGTTTTTTATGAGACACACAGACCGTGCATGGAGCAAGGAACTCTTCTGGGAAAATTAAATCCACTATAGTCCGAATAAGTAATGGTAAATGACAAATACCATAGTTTTTCTTTTTCATGATGCAAGCCCAACGTGGGCAACGGGTCTCTCGCAAAGAGGTCCCATAAATATAGCTTCCCTCACCAGCTATCTGCAAAGCAGACAGGATCCAGCTTTGGACATGGATCTAGGGTTTAAAGCAGCCTAGCTCTACTACATTTAGAACCTCAATATAAGTAAAAGACTCGTTGCATTCACGTCGGATTGAATAAATCAAAGAAAAAGGGGTAACTATTATATTTTTAGCCAAAACCAAAACTTAAACCATATCATAAAAAACTCAGGGAACCATTCTGAGTTCATTCCCATCATGAAACGGACATGTTATGTGCCTTGAAAAGTGGACGCTCAATTCTGCCAGTTGAGGTTTAAGTTTTGGTTTTGGCTAAAAATATAATAGTTACCCCTTTTTCTTTGATTTATTCAATCCGACGTGAATGCAACGAGTCTTTTACTTATATTGAGGTTCTAAATGTAGTATGGCTAGGCTGCTTTAAACCCTAGATCCATGTCCTAATGTTGGATCCTGTCTACTTTGCAGATAACTGGTGAGGGAAGCTATATTTATGGGACCTCTTTGCGAGAGACCCGTTGCCCACGTCGGGCTTGCATCATGAAAAAGAAAACCTATGGTATTTGTCATTTACCATTACTTATTCGGACTATAGTGCATTTAATTATCCAAGAAGAGTTCCTTGTTCCATGCACGGTCTGTGTGTATCATATATATATATAATATATATATATATATATATATGTATAGAAACGACGTAAGTATAGAGGAGTGTTCTGCACACGAGGAAGAGAAATAACGAACAAATGAAAAATGAGGTGACCGCCCGGGAATCGAACCCAGGATCTTCCGATTGCCGGCCAGATATGCTACCACTACACCACGGGCCTCGATCAGTCATAAGTCGTAATTCTCCTACATAGGGCAGAAACCAATGCCTTGAGAGGGCACCCTCGCAAATCGTGAATATGTACATTTAACTGCAATGACCACGCAGTATATTAATGTATAGAAACGACGTAAGTATAGAGGAGTGTTCTGCACACGAGGAAGAGAAATAACGAACAAATGAAAAATGAGGTGACCGCCCGGAGAATTACGACTTATGACTGATCGAGGCCCGTGGTGTAGTGGTAGCATATCTGACCGGCAATCGGAAGATCCTGGGTTCGATTCCCGGGCGGTCACCTCATTTTTCATTTGTTCGTTATTTCTCTTCCTCGTGTGCAGAACACTCCTCTATACTTACGTCGTTTCTATACATTAATATACTGCGTGGTCATTGCAGTTAAATGTACATATTCACGATTTGCGAGGGTGCCCTCTCAAGGCATTGGTTTCTGCCCTATGTAGGAGAATTATGACTTATGACTGATCGAGGCCCGTGGTGTAGTGGTAGCATATCTGACCGGCAATCGGAAGATCCTGGGTTCGATTCCCGGGCGGTCACCTCATTTTTCATATGTTCGTTATTTCTCTTCCTCGTGTGCAGAACACTCCTCTATACTTACGTCGTTTCTATACATTAATATACTGCGTGGTCATTGCAGTTAAATGTGTATATATATATATATATATATAACGTAAAGAACGACGCTTGTATAGGAGATATTCCGCGCAAGACGAGAGAGAGAAAACGGAACAAATGAAAAAATGAAGTAACCACCTGGGAATCGAACCCGGGATCTTCCGATTGCCGGTCAGACGCGATACCATTACACCATGGACTTCACTCTTCCAAATGCCGTAATTCTTCTACATACTCGCAGAAACCAATGCCCCAAGGGGGCACCTCCCGCATGCCGTAACATTATATACATTCAACTGCAAAGAACACGCAGTATAAATAACGTAAAGAACGACGCTTGTATAGGAGATATTCCGCGCAAGACGAGAGAGAGAAAACGGAACAAATGAAAAAATGAAGTAACCACCTGGGAATCGAACCCGGGATCTTCCGATTGCCGGTCCGACGCGATACCATTACACCCCAGGTGGTTACTTCATTTTTTCATTTGTTCCGTTTTCTCTCTCTCGTCTTGCGCGGAATATCTCCTATACAAGCGTCGTTCTTTACGTTATTTATACTGCGTGTTCTTTGCAGTTGAATGTATATAATGTTACGGCATGCGGGAGGTGCCCCCTTGGGGCATTGGTTTCTGCGAGTATGTAGAAGAATTACGGCATTTGGAAGAGTGAAGTCCATGGTGTAATGGTATCGCGTCTGACCGGCAATCGGAAGATCCCGGGTTCGATTCCCAGGTGGTTACTTCATTTTTTCATTTGTTCCGTTTTCTCTCTCTCGTCTTGCGCGGAATATCTCCTATACAAGCGTCGTTCTTTACGTTATTTATACTGCGTGTTCTTTGCAGTTGAATGTATATAATGTTACGGCATGCGGGAGGTGCCCCCTTGGGGCATTGGTTTCTGCGAGTATGTAGAAGAATTACGGCATTTGGAAGAGTGAAGTCCATGGTGTAATGGTATCGCGTCTGACCGGCAATCGGAAGATCCCGGGTTCGATTCCCAGGTGGTTACTTCTTTTTTCATTTGTTCCGTTTTCTCTCTCTCGTCTTGCGCGGAATATCTCCTATACAAGCGTCGTTCTTTACGTTATTTATACTGCGTGTTCTTTGCAGTTGAATGTATATAATGTTACGGCATGCGGGAGGTGCCCCCTTGGGGCATTGGTTTCTGCGAGTATGTAGAAGAATTACGGGATTTGGAAGAGTGAAGTCCATGGTGTAATGGTATCGCGTCTGACCGGCAATCGGAAGATCCCGGGTTCGATTCCCAGGTGGTTACTTCATTTTTTCATTTGTTCCGTTTTCTCTCTCTCGTCTTGCGCGGAATATCTCCTATACAAGCGTCGTTCTTTACGTTATTTATACTGCGTGTTCTTTGCAGTTGAATGTGTATATATATATATATACACGGTGTCCCAAAAAAAACTATATACTCTTTATAGCATCATATATTTTATAATTTAAAAAAAAACCAAAAAATATATTGTTATAGCAATTGCCAATGAAAGGTAAATTAGTAATCTAAGTGATCAAAATGTTACAGCGAGTTGTTTGCATATAAAATTTAATTAACTACGCCAAGTGCTCAAAATGTTCTCCGGCGGCATGAATGCACTTTTGAATGCGTCGATTAACTGATTCGCAGACATGGACTAATGTGGATGCTGTGATGGTCCCGCACTTTTCCCTAATTGCATCCATAAGGCGTTCGAGTGTTGCAGGTCTTGTACCATAAACTGCATCCTTCAGGTAGCCCCACAACTAAAAATCAAGTGGAGTCAAGTCCGGTGAACGTGGAGGATACTCAACGCTTCCTCTTCGTCCTATCCAACGGTGAGGCAGCGTTTCATCGAGGTACCTTCTGACATCACAATGAAAATGAGAGCGGGGGCTCCATCTTGTTGAAAGTAAAAGTCGTCGTTTCCAAACAACTTCCGAACTGCAGGTATAATTTCTGTCCGCAGCATGTCGAGATATGCGGCACCGGTAACTGTCCCATTAAAGAAAAATGGTCCAACCAAACCCCTGGATGATAAACCACACCATGCTGTTAATCCTGGTAAATTAACATGTTTATCCACATAAACGTGTGGATTATGAAGTGACCAGTACCTGCAGTTGTGTCGATTTACTGTGCCATTCAGCTTGAAGGTAGCTTCATCAGACCACACGATTTTGTTGGCAAACTGTACGTCTTCGGCTTCCATTGACTGAAACCTTTCACAAAATTCGAGTCTGCGATCTGGGTCATCTTCAGTCATGGCGTGTAACAGACTTGGAATGTAGCTTTTCCATTTTGCCGACTTTAAAATCCGGTGAACACCTGATTTCCTGATTCTGGTCTCACGGGCGCATTGCCTAACTGATTTCTGTGGTGATCGATTAAATTTTTGCAACACTAAAACGGAGTTTTCATAACTCGCACTTGATTTGCGTCGTCCAGATCTTCGCTTGTGCATATCTTGAGCAGATCCCTCTGCCTCAAACTTGTCACGGATGCTTGTAATGGCGAGACGTGTCGGTGGCTTTGTACCAAATTCCCGAATCCATTGCCGCTGGACTTCGGACACATTCCCAAATTTCCAATACCATTTCAGAACACTTTTTCGTTGCTCCAGTGTCAAACGTTTACGCAACATGGGTTCTTTTGCTGAACTGAATAAAGTTGAATTCTGTAGAGTTTGTATCGTGGAATGAGTGCGTAGGCTAAGTCCGAAGCAAGCTAGTGAGTGACTAGACTACGTTCGGTCCATAGGCTTCGCCATTACAAGGCCTTTCATAAAACAAGGCCAGGCTTAGTCGACGCATTCAAAAGTGCATTCATGCCGCCGGAGAACATTTTGAGCACTTGGCGTAGTTAATTAAATTTTATATGCAAACAACTCGCTATAACATTTTGACCACTTAGGTTACTAATTTACCTTTCATTGGCAATTGCTATAACAATATATTTTTTTTTTTTTTTTTAAATTATAAAATATATGATGCTATAAAGAGTATATAGTTTTTTTTGGGACACCCTATATATATATATATATATATATATATATATATATATATATACAGGGTGTCCGAGAATTATCTGAACAATTTTTGGCTGTTATTAAAAGTCAACCATGAAGTGTAGAAATTCCAGTGTTGTCCCATTTTACAGAGAATCTCATTAAGTCTTTTCTGATACCACGTTTTGACAAGTTTTTTAGAAATGTACGCGGGTGACAGACATTGATGATTTAAAAGCAAGAAT
Organism: Bathynomus jamesi; assembly: GCA_023014485.1. Taxonomy (NCBI): domain Eukaryota; kingdom Metazoa; phylum Arthropoda; class Malacostraca; order Isopoda; family Cirolanidae; genus Bathynomus; species Bathynomus jamesi. The sequence continues at coordinate 576,882 of JAJOZX010000200.1, read as the reverse complement.
CACAGCTGCTATTGAGCGAATTGATGTGGATATGCTGCAGCGTACATGGCAACATTTGGAGTATCGATTGGATGTTTTGCGAATCACTAATGGTGCACATATCGAATGTTTGTAACAACGTTACTTTAATAAAATAAACTTTTGAAAATACAGATTCTAAATAATCTTGTTTAAGAATTTTACGTGTGTTATCAAGAATTTTATTAAAAGATGAAATTGTACAGATAATGTTCGGACACACTGGAATTTCTAAAAAACTTGTCAAAACGTGGTATCAGAAAAAACTGAATGAGATTTTCTGTAAAATGCGACAACACTGGAATTTCTACTCTTCATGGTTGACTTTTAATAACAGCCAAAAATTGTACAGACAATTCTCGGACACCTTGTATATATATATATATATATATATATATATATATATATATATATATATATATATATATATATATATATATATATATATATACATATATATATAATAATGTTATAATGTTATAATGTTTCAGACCAACAAAGACCCTAGGATCCACTCATGGCTGGTCTACCTAACTGTGTTCGTAATCGTGTATTGTGTATGTCCTCCGTGGTGGCGGAGGGGACCTACAATTTTACGTGGGTTCCGAACCACAAGAACATAAGAAACTTATTTAAAAACTGCCGGTAAATTGGCAACGACCAATTTTTACGAAACTAAATAATTATTAATTTAAAAATAATTAATTATCGGTTTAAAACTAAAGATAGAATCTCTCGGTCCAGAGCAGCAAGTCATAATAGACTACTATCCACAAATATGTTACATTCTATATCTATTTATAACGGACATGCAAATATATCAGATCCAAAGAATCCAGTCAATTTCATTACGGTATCCATCAAGTCACGGTCCATATCGATTGCGGACCAAGTCCAAATTTACAACCATATACATTATCAATTTACAAATAATTAATTATCGATTTAAAACTAAAGATAGAATCTCTCGATCCAGAGGATCAAGTCATAATAGACTACTATCCACAAATATGTTACATTCTATATCTATTATATAACGGACATGCAAATATATCAGATCCAATGAATCCAGTCAATTTCATTACGGTATCCATCAAGTCACGGTTCATATCTATTGCGGACCAAGTCAAATTTACAACCATATACATTACAATATGTACACTTAAGAGGAAAAGTGTAGGTGTGGCTGTAAAGACTGTACAGTAATGTAGAAATGTGTGTGCACCCATTATGGGTCTCCCATTTAAAGGTGTTTGTGGGGCAAGTGAAGATCATGAGTTTTTCAATACCTCACAGTAATATGGGGGGCACCGCTCGGCACAGGAATCTCTTTAAATGGGGTGTGTAAGGACAGAGAGTATCCCCTAACCCAAGACGCTGCCTCCCTATATCCCACAACACTTGTGTTGAGCTGTGGGATCTATCCCCACAAAGCCTTAATTTTACTACCTTAAACTATACCCTTTCTATCAACATGCGCGTCCAATCGATTCTTAAACACGTTTATAGACGTGCTACTAATTACTTCTACCGGCAAACTATTCCAGCTATTTACTATTCTATGCGTAAAAAAGTTTTTGGCAACTCCTGTCTCGAACCTTCTACTTGTCAACTTACACCCGTTATTTCTAGTCCTATTATATTGAGATATTTCGAAAAAGCTATCTCTATCTACGTTATCAAACCCATTCATAATTTTGAAAACCTGGATTAGATCACCCCTTAACCTCCTAGTCTCGAGTGTAGTCAATTTTAACTCTTTAAGCCTATCCTCGTACGACTTTGACCTAAGAGACGGAATCATCTTAGTTGCTCGTCTTTGAACTCTTTCGATCTTGTCTATATCTTTGCGCATATGCGGATTCCAAAATTGGACCGCGTACTCCAAATGGGGTCTAACTAATGATTTATAAAGAGGAACTATAATATCGCGCGATTTGTACTCAAAATTTCGAGCTATAAAACCTAACACTTTGTTCGCCTTATTGACCGCTCCTGTACTTTGTTTCGCTACTTTTAAATCACCAGTGACTATAACTCCTAAATCTTTTTCGTGGTCTACGCTTGTTAAATCTTTCCCTGACATACTATACGCAAAATTACCGTTACGCGAACCTATATGCATAATTTTGCACTTATCCACGTTAAATTTAATTTGCCATGTGACTGACCAATCAACGATTTTATTCAGATCTTCCTAAATTTTACCTCTATCTTCGTCATTAATCGCCCTACCACCCAGCTTCGTGTCATCCGCAAACTTTGAAACTGTACTGACTAGGCCGACATCTAAATCGTTAATATATATAAGAAAAAGCAAGGGGCCCAATACAGAACCCTGAGGAACGCCACTCGCTACATTAGCCCAACACGACTCCGCTCCATCAACGACCACCCTCTGTTTCCTGCCTCGCAACCATTCTTCTAGCCAATTTATTACTACACCCCTGATTCCATGAGCCTTAGTTTTTTCAATGAGTCTTTTGTGCGGCACGGTGTCAAACGCTTTTTGAAAATCTAAATACACTACATCAACCACCCGATGTCTATCGTAAACGTCAACCACGCTTTGGAAAAATTCTAAAAGATTAGTTAAGCAAGATTTGTTTCGCCTAAAACCGTGTTGCGTATTTCTAACCAGATTATGCACTTCTAAGTGTTCGACTATACGATCCCTAATTATTGATTCCAGTAGCTTACCTACAACAGACGTTAAACTGATTGGCCTATAATTTCCCGCCGCACCTTTATCGCCTTTCTTAAAGATAGGTGTTATGTTTGCTAACTTGAAATTATCTGGTACGCACCCCTCAGAAATAGACGCATTAAAAATCTTTGTTAGCGGCACAACAATGCTATCTTTTAATTCTTTTAGTTGTATGGGATATATGGAATCCGGACCCGGTGATTTACGCGTTTTCATTTTATCAATATAGCGCATTACTTCCCCTTCACTAACGACAATATTATCCAAAATATTACCATTATCAAAAGGTATTATGTCTATGACCGTAGGGATATTCGTTACATCTTCTATAGTAAAAACTGACGAAAAAAATTCGTTTAGCAAGGTAGCCATTTCCTTGTTTTCAGAGACTAGATCTCCATTTCCATTTTTTAATGGACCTAAGACACTTTTTATTGGATTTCTATTATTGACGTATTGAAAGAATCGCTTGGGGTTTTCTTTACCGTCACGAGCTATGGAGATTTCAAATTCGCGTTTTGACTTTTTTATTACACTTTTAGCTTCACGCCTTAGAGATATGTAGTTGTTTCGTAACAACAGATTATCTTTATCGCACTTGTATAGCGTATAAGCCCTCTCTCTACTCTTTATAATGTCTCCTACTCTAGAAGTAAACCACAAGGGCTTGTTGTTTACTTTCGCACGCTTAATTTTGTACGGTACACATTCCTCATTTATAGTCCTAAATACCGTTACGAACGATTCCCACATTAGTTTTGCGTTGGAGTTCCCCCATTACGTTTTCCCAATTGACGTGTGAAAATTTATTTCGAAATTTACTAAAGTCTGCGTGCTGGAAGCTAGGAAGTTTAGTCGAGTTAGTTGGTTTCGAGTGACTTACTGAGAGGACAAACTCTACCATATTGTGATCGCTATTGCTCAACGGTTCTATTACTTGAAGATCAGTAATTAGCCTATCATCCGTAGTTATTACTAAATCTAAAATACTGTCCAACCTCGTAGGTTCCCCAACCTTTTGAATAAGAAAGCTATCCTCGAGAAAATTAACTAAACGATTACCTTCCGCGTCTCCCTGCATTGTATCGTAATTCACGTTGGCGCAATTAAAGTCACCCATAACTAAAGCCTGCTCACTACCGATTATTCTCTTTAGTTCACGATATAACGCTTCATCCGTAGCAGCTGTTTGATTTGGGGGCCTATATATAACCGCAACAAGAAGTTTGAAATCGTTCAATTTAAGTTCTGCTATAGTCGAATCTATCGGTTCTGGAATTGAGTGCTTTACTTCTATAACGTTCGCAATATTATCTTTGATATACAACATAACACCGCCTCCTCGCCTACCTATTCTGTTTTTAACAAAAAGTCTATAACCTTTAATTTGATGCTCCCCTACAAAGTCACGTGTTTCAGTGCTAAGCCACGATTCATTTATCGCAATTAAATCATAGTCTTTACAAGCAATTAAAGAAAAAAATTCGTTTATTTTATTTCGTAGGCTACGAGCATTTAAGGATAGAACCTTCAAATTGTTTGTAATTGCGACACCTTCGCGAGCGCGGGGGAAATTTGTGGAATTTACGCTGGGACCGTTCGGCTTACGGCAGCCTGAAAAGAAGAGACAGTATTATGAAATAGTCTTCCTAAACGCGCAGCTCCAACTTCATTAAGATGAAGTCCATCTTCGAGGAACAAGTCCCTCCTGCCGTAGAAACTGTTCCAAATATTAGCAAAATGCACTCCTTCCTGTTGGCAAAGAGACTTTAGGTTATTGTTAATATAGGTCGCCTTGATGTAGAAATCGCTTCGTTGGATAATTCGAGGAAGTATACCTGTTAAAACAATCTTATTAGTTTTCTCCTTTAATCGCTCTAATAAGTCCCTGTACCTAGCCAGCAGTTCTTCCGATCTAGAATTTAAAACGTTATTAGTACCGACATGAATAACATACGTTGTGTCCTCGGCGGTACTGTCTGTAAAATGGTCAACATTATTAGTTATATCCTCCACCCTTGCACCAGGGTAGCAGTAACGGCGCCTACGACGAGGGTTTCTCCCACAGAATTCCTCGAGCTGCCCTCGAACAATGGAATCACCAACGAGTCGTATTTCCGTTCATCAGTATCTTCGAACCCTAAAACAGAAAACTTATTGCTTGTTATTACTGGTAGACAAGGCTTTACTTTTCTCAATGGGGCTCCATTTCGCACTCGAACGAAGGGTTGGGAACTAGGGGAAGAGAGAGGGCTATTAGTACTATTTATATTATTAATAGAAACTGAGGCAGGAGGGGTCGTAACTGGAGTCTCAAGGGATTCTAATTTTGCCGTCAGGAGCATCACGCTTTCTTCAAGTCTCACCCTGGCCTGCCTCTCACGGTCTAATTCGTTCCTCAGCACTTCCATGCTTGAGCACCACCTGCAAACTAACTGATCATTATTATTAGCCATTGTAAACGCGTAAGCAGCAAATTTCCCTTCACAGCGACTGCAAGTACTTGACGGGGGTGCCATGCTTTTAATTAGTTAAACAACAAAAAACAAAAACAAAAAACAAAAAACGAGCGTTTGGAAATTAATAAATTACAACGTAGGTCCACCGCGTTCTTGAAACGCAGAAACAGGATCTTGTAACACAAATTTATTACTAAATTAATATAGAATTAAGCTACCGACGAAAGAAATGTTAAAGAAAAGTATTAAATGGAACTTATCTGGTCGTTGTTTACTGACTTAATCCTTTTTTTCCCACGGTAGGTGACTCTTTTGGAGGTCAGGTAGTGTGTGAAGGAATTCTGAACCTTAAAAAACCACGTTTCTGATAGATTTGAAAAACAACAAAAACAAACCAAGGGAATTCAACCTTATGACTGCACGTTTTACGATTGATTTGAAAACCAAACAAGGCAAGCCACGTTCTGTAGCCTTGGTTTGATCCAATAATATAGTACTGAATAACGTCAGTAAATGAAATATATATATATATATATATATATATATATATATATATATATATATATATATATATATATATATATATATATATATATATATATATATATACATATATATATATATGTATATATATATAGGGACACCCTATATATGGGACAACCTATATATATATATATATATATATATATATATATATATATATATATATATATATACATATATAATATACATATATATATATACACACATATATATACATACACACACATATATATATATATATATATATATATATATATATATATATATATGTATATATAATATATATATATGTATATATATATATAATAATGTTATAATGTTATAATGTTACAGACCAACAAAGACCTTAGGATCCACTCATGGCTGGTCTACCTAACTGTGTTCGTAATCGTGTATTGTGTATGTCCTCCGTGGTCACGGAAGGGACCTACAATTTTACGTGGATTCCGAACCACAAGAACATAAGAAATTTATGTAACAACTGCCTGTACATTGGCAACGACCAATTTTTACGAAACTAAATAATTATCAATTCAAAACTAATTAATTATCGATTTAAAACTAAAGATACAATCTCTGGATCCAGAAGATCAAGTCATAATAGACTACTATCCACAAATATGTTACACTCTATATCTATTTATAACCAACATGCAAATATATCAGATCCAAAGAATCCACTCAATTTCATTACGGTATCCATCAAGTCACGGTCCATATCGATTGCGGACCAAGTCAAAATTTACAACCATATACATTACAATATATACACTTACGAGGAAAAGTGTAGGTGTGGCTGTAAAGACTGTACAGTAATGTAGGAATGTGTGCACCCATTTTGGGTCTCCCATTCAAAGGTGTTTGTGGGGCAAGTGAAGATCATGAGTTTTTCAATACCTCACAGTACTATGGGGGGCACCGCTCGGCAGAGGAATCTCTTTAAATGGGGTGTGTAAGGACAGAGAGTATCCCCTAACCCAAGACGCTGCCTCCCTATATCCCACAACAATTGTGTTGAGCTGTGGGATCTATCCCCAGAAAGCCTTAATTTTACTACCTTAAACTATACCCTTTCTATCAACATATGCGTCTAATCGATTTTTAAATATGTTTATAGACGTGCTACTAATTACTTCTACCGGCAAACTATTCCAGCTATTTACTATTCTATGCGTAAAAAAGTTTTTGGCAACTGCTGTCTCGAACCTTCTACTTGTCAACTTACACCCGTTATTTCTAGTCCTATTATATTGAGATATTTCGAAAAAGCTATCTCTATCTACGTTTTCGAACCCATTCATAATTTTGAAAACCTGGATTAGATCACCCATTAACCTCCTAGTCTCGAGTGTTGTCAATTTTAACTCCTAAAGCGTATCCTCGTACGACTTTGACCTAAGCGACGGAATCATCTTAGTTGCTCGTCTTTGAACTCTTTCGATTTTGTCTATATCTTTGCGCGTATGCGGATTCCTAAATTGGACCGAGTACTCCAAATGGGGTTTAACTAATGATTTATAAAGTGGAACTATAATATCGCGCGATTTGTACTCAAAATTTCGAGCTATAAAACCTAACACTTTGTTCGCCTTATTGACCGCTCCTGTACTTTGTTTCGCTACTTTTAAATCACCAGTGACTATAACTCCTAAATCTTTTTCCTGGTCTACGCTTGTTAAATCTTTCCCTGACATACTATACGCAAAATTACCGTTACGCGAACCTATATGCAAAATTTTGCACTTATCAACGTTAAATCTCATTTGTCATTTGAATTACCAATCAACGATTTTATTCAGATCTTCCTGAATTTTACCTCTATCTTCGTCATTAATCGCCCTACCACCCAGCTTCGTGTCATCCGCAAACTTTGAAACTGTACTGACTAGGCCGACATCTAAATCGTTAATATATATAAGAAAAACCAAGGGGCCCAATACAGAACCCTGAGGAACGCCACTCGCTACATTAGCCGAACACGACTCCGCTCCATCAACGACCACCCTCTGGTTCCTGCCTCGCAGCCACTCCTCTAGCCAATTTATTACTACACCCCTGATTCCATGAGCCTTAGTTTTTTCAATGAGTCTTTTGTGCGGCACGGTGTCAAACGCTTTTTGAAAATCTAAATACACTACATCAACCGCCCGATGTCTATCGTAAACGTCAACCACGCTTTGGAAAAAATCTAAAAGATTAGTTAAGCAAGATTTGTTTCGCCTAAATCTGTGCCGCGTATTTCTAACTAGCTTATGCACTTCTAAGTTTTCGACTATACGATCCCTAATTATTGATTCCAATAGCTTACTTACAACAGACGTTAAACTGATTGGCCTATAATTTCTCGCCGCACCTTTATCGCCTTTGTTAAAGATAGGTGTTACGTTTGCTAACTTGAAATTATCTGGTACGCACCCCTCAGAAATAGACGCATTAAAAATCTTTGTTAGCGGCACAACAATGCTATCTTTTAATTCTTTTAGTTGTATGGGATACATGGAATCCGGCCCCTGTGATTTACGCGTTTTCATTTTATCAATATAGCGCATTACCTCCCCTTCACTAACCACGATATTATCCAAAATATTACCATCATCAAAAGGTATTATGTCTATGACCGTAGGGATATTCGTTACATCTTCTATAGTAAAACTGACGTAAAAAATTCGTTTAGCAAGGTAGCCATTTCCTTGTTTTCAGAAACTAGATCTCCGTTTACATTTTTCAAAGGCCCCAAGACACTTTTTACTGGATTTCTATTATTGACGTATTGAAAGAATCGCTTGGGGTTTTCTTTACCGTCACGAGCTATGGAGATTTCAAATTCGCGCTTGGACTTTTTTATTACACTTTTCGCTTCACGCCTTAGAGATATGTAGTTGTTTCGTAACAACAGATTATCTTTATCGCACTTATATAGCCTATAAGCCCTATCTCTACTCTTTATAATGTCTCCTACTCTACAAGTAAACCACAAGGGCTTGTTGTTTACTTTTGCACGCTTAATTTTGTACGGTACACATTCCTCATTTATAGTCCTAAATACCGCTTCGAACGATTCCCACATTAGTTTTGCGTTGGAGTTCCCCATTACGTTTTCCCAATTGACGTGTGAAAATTTATTTCGAAATTTACTAAAGTCTGCGTGCTGGAAGTTAGGAATTTTAGTCGAGTTAGTTGGTTTCGAGTGACTTACTGAGAGGACAAACTCTACCATATTGTGATCGCTATTGCTCAACGGTTCTATTAGTTGAAGATCAGTAATTAGCCTATCATCCGTAGTTATTACTAAATCTAAAATACTGTCCAACTTCGTAGGTTCCCCAACCTTTTGAATAAGAAAGCTATCCTCGAGAAAATTAACAAAACGATTACCTTCCGCGTCTCCCTGCATTGTATCGTAATTCACGTTGGCGCAATTAAAGTCACCCATAAATAGGCTGACCATACGTACCGTTTTGAACGGGACAGTACCGTTTTGTATGGGTTTTTGTATGGGTTCTGTCACTGAAGAATAATTGTAAGCTCAATATGTTTATGTACTTACTTTTTCATGAATACAGAATATTACATAACCCCCGTCCCTTTTTTGCCATCCCAATCTCCCGTTTTTGTCTCAAGGAAATATGGTCAGCCTACCCATAACTAAAGCCTGCTCACTACCGATTATTCTCTTTAGTTCACGATATAACGCTTCGTCCGTATCAGCTGTTTGATTAGGGGGCCTATATATAACCGCAACAAGAAGTTTGAAATCGTTCAATTTAAGTTCTGCTATAGTCGAATCTATCGGTTTTGGAATTGAGTGCTTTACTTCTATAACGTTCGCTATATTATCTTTGATATACAACATAACACCGCCTCCTCGCCTACCTATTCTGTTTTTAACAAAAAATCTATAACCTTTAATTTGATACTCCCCTACAAAGTCACGTGTTTCAGTGCTAAGCCACGATTCATTTATCGCAATTAAATCAGTCTTTACAAGCAATTAAAGAAAAAAATTCATTTATTTTATTTCGTAGGCTACGAGCATTTAAGGATAGAACCTTCAATTTGTTTGTAATTGCGACACCTTCGCGAGCGCAGTGAAAATTTGTGGAATTTACGCTGGGACCGTTCGGGTTGCGGCAGCCTGAAAAGAAGAGACAGTATTATGAAATAGTCTTCCTAAACGCGCAGCTCCAACGTCATTGAAATGAAGTCCATCTTCGAGGAAAAAGTCCCTTCTGCCGTAGAAACTGTTCCAAAAATTTGCAAAATGCACTCCTTCCTGTTGGCAAAGAGACTTTAGATTATTGTTAATATAGGTCGCCTTGCTGTAGAAATCATTACGCTGGATAATTCGAGGAAGTATACCTGTTAAAACAATCTTATTAGTTTTCTCCTTTAGTCGCTCTAATAAGTCCCTGTACCTAGCCAGCAGTTCTTCCGATCTAGAATTTAAAACGTTATTAGTACCGACATGAATAACATACGTTGTGTCCTCGGCGGTACCGTCTGTAAAATGGTCAACACTATTAGTTATATACTCCACCCTTGCACCAGGGTAGCAGTAACGGCGCCTACGACGAGGGTTTCTCCCACAGAATTCCTCGAGCTGCCATCGAACAATGGAATCGCCAACGAGTCGTATTTCCGTTTCATCAGCATCTTCGAAACCTAAAACAGAAAAATTATTGCTTCTTATTACTGGTAGACAAGTCTTTGCTTTTCTCAATGGGGCTCTATTTCGCACTCGAACGAATGGTTGGGAACTATATATATATATATATATATATATATATATATATAGGTGCTCTTCCAATATGTGCTCTACCTTAAAATTTACATTCCAATACGTGATCTACCTTAGATTATTCGGATTAGCAGCAGGTACGTTAGTTAGCCTTATAAGGCTAACTAACGAAAATATCACGACTTAACCTAACCAATCGTCAAGGGCGTATATTTGACCTAACGATTGGTTAGGTTAAGTCATGATATTTCCGTTAGTTAGCCTTATAAGGCTAGTTTCACGGTAGAGCACGTATTGGAATATGGTAGATCACAGTTTCGCGGTAGAGCACATATTGGAAGAGCACCTATATATATATATACAGGGTGGGCCGTAAGTTTCCATACATAGGAAAAATAAACATTTTTTTATGGACAACCATTTTTATTTATATAATATGCTCTACATGGTTGCTATTGTTTTGAAAACACATTTCAATACGTGTTCCCCACTGTTGATGAACACGCATTAGCACAGTTGACGTTATGCTTGTAATGGCGTTGGTGATACGTTCCTTTAGATGATTTATGTCTCGTATCTTTTCCTGATACACCATGGCCTTCAAGTGCCCCCAAAGATAGAAATCAAGGGGGGTGAGATCTGGGGATCTGGGAGGCCACTCCACAGGACCACGCCGACCAATCCAAGCATCCGGAAACTGCTGATCCAAATACCGACGCGCGTGAAGACCATAATGAGGTGGAGCTCCATCTTGCTGGAAGTAAACTGGGAAGTTACCTTCCTCGTTTAGCAGGGATGGGAAAATCTCTTCTTGCAACATGTTAAGATACCTTTCGGCATTAAGATTTCCACTGACAAAAATTGGTCCAATAATTCTGTCACCCCATATCCCGGCCCACACCATCACTTTACCGGCACCTTGCATCTTCGTCGGACTCAGCCAGTTAGGGTTAGCATTACTCCAATAACGTATGTTTTGCCGATTAACCTCTCCATTGACGTAAAAATTTGCTTCATCAGTAAACAAGATCTTACGTCAAACGCATATTCTTAGGGTATCTGAAACATAAAAACAAACGTTTAATTTTTCCTATGTATGGAAACTTACGGCCCACCCTGTATATATATATATATATATATATATATATATATATGTAAAAATGAACCATAAATAATTCCCATATTCCTATACTATTTTATTCTTCATGTAATTCTTGTATTCATTTGTATAGTTCTTGTATCCATTTTAAGAAAAAGTATCCATTTTAAAAATTCATGTGTTATTCGGTTCATGTATTTATATAATCCTGTATATTCTTATATATTTAACTTTATATAATGCCTATACTCATATGTATGTACGTGTTTGTATTCATTTTTACATAAGGACCAAAATCGCCCAACGCGAGTTTGGATAAAAATTTTGATTTGCTTTCTACTTTGCCAAATAATTGGTGACCTGTTGTTTTTTAAAATCTCATAATCATTTTTTTAGATTTCGCTTAATAAGGAATCCTGCTTAAGCTTTGCAATGTTCATATTTTGTATACATTCTCTTTCATTATAAAAGATGAGATCATGTCTTGCCTAAGCATTAAAATTGTACATCTTAAACCTTAAAATTTTACTCATATGCATATTTTAGTGTAAAGATGCATAATCCGATTTCCACTTTTAGTTAACTTGGCAGATCATGATAACATCAGATCTGAAAAATCGCGGTTTAAGATAAAAATATGGTTTCGTCTTCAAATATTTTGTTTACTCGTTCAAGCCTTACCACAGCTGAAAATTTACTTTATTTCCGAATATTGTGCAAAAATAATACAGCCTTTTTAGCATTTAATAATAATGATAGCAGTTTTTGGGTATATAAACCCCAGTAAAAATCTTTCATTGCAATTCAGAAGCTAATTCAGAGGCTGAGCACTACCTGTACATTTTAGCAGTAAATTACAGTAAAAGATAGTTTTTATCTTATCCTTCGAGCCTTGCTCTCTTCAGAAGAACTTAGTCATTAAACTTTCCGGATACGCTATAAGAAGTGTCCGGAACCTTCAGCATTTTGAGTAAGTCTATCAGAGTCCTCCCTGCCACTATACAGGGTGTCCCAGAATTAACTATCTATTTCAATGAAATCGGACAAATTTTTTAAAAACACACTTTTATATATGTTTATCATGTTTAATATGTGTTAAAAATGTATAAATTTCTAAATTTTTTTCATAATTTTATTTTCATAATTTTTTCATTATCTGGTCCAATGAAAGACCGTTTGAAGTCATAGAATGACAAAGAGACTCTCCAAAAGTTAACATGTGGCTTGGAATGACCAAATCCAAAATTTATGGCCCATTCTTCTTTGCGGAGGCAACTGTAACAGGTACCGTCTACCTTGATATGCTTCAGCAGTTTCTCGAACCACAGCTTCTTGATGATGGCATTCTTGATAATGTTGTGTTTCAACAAGATGGAGCACCATGTGATTATGCTCTAATTGTTCGAGAATACCTCAACAGACGCCTTCCGAATCGGTGGATTGGACGTGGAGGACCTCGACCTTGGCCTCCGCGTTCTTCCGCAAAGAAGAATGGGCCATAAATTTTGGATTTGGTCATTCCAAGCCACACGTTAACTTTTGGAGAGTCTCTGTGCCATTCTATGACTTCAGACGGTCTTTCATTGGACCAGATAATGAAAAAATTATGAAAATAAAATTATGAAAAAAATTTAGAAATTTATACATTTTTAACACATATTAAACATGATAAACATAAATAAAAGTGTGTTTTTAAAAAATTTGTCTGATTTCATTGAAATAGATAGTTAATTCTGGGACACCCTGTAGAAGAACTCGGAGAGTAATATAGAAGAAAACTACTTCAAGTCACACATCCGTTGCTGCCACCTAACTAGAACCCCCGTCGACTTCGAACCAACACGGGCCATAGACGGAGGGGTTAACAACTGGCGACCCTTTAACCAGGATCTTCACGACTGAAAACTTTCGCACCCAGGATTCTTCCAGTCTTCCAGACCCTGGAACCAGAACCAACTCCCAGTTGACCGGCGTGTCACGACTTCTAGTTCGTCACATCTACCCTTGAACCGGTGCGTCACGACCCCAAGTTCTCCACGCCTAGTTTTCATCTAAGAACAAGTGGCCAGAAAGACACGTCTTCAGGACACGTCTCTAAGGATTTCGCCGTAGGAATCTTGTTAAGTACAAAACTCTGTTTTAAAATAATTTCTAAACATTTGAAAAGTCATTATTATTAACAGTTAATATTTAGTATTGAGCCAGAATTAACACAAAACACAGTGAACACTTCAGACACCAGTGATACATTTTTTTTATTGAAAACAGTATTTTCACAGAGTTATTGTCACAGTTATTTTTATTATTCTAGTTAGTATAGTATAATTTTATTTAATGTACCAAACATAGTATTACCATACCTTCACGTATATTCGAGTGAAATCTTGTTTACATTTTTTATTTTGTTTGCAATCTTTTCAAATTCTCCCCTAGTTAGGCAAATTATTGTGCATTTATTTAATGTGTATTTTTTTAGATAGTGTAGTTAGGAAAACCCCTTAAGTGATCATTCCATAAATTAAGATCGGTCAAGCAGACCTAATACGGTGCGCTTTCTGACATCGAAAATTTACCTACACCCATTTTTCCACCTACCCCGCGCCCTTCAAACATACTCCCAAACACACAAACTTCAGATCCAGAACAAGCCAATATGTCTCAGTCTCAAACCCCCGCCCCAGCATACATTAACTTAGGCAGATTAGTAAACCTTCCTCATACTGTTTTAATTTTTAAGGGGACCATAGATAATCGCTTTGTTGAACCACGCGTAAGACCTTGGATTGAATCTTTAGAGCAACATTTCTTACGCGAAACCATCAGCGATGATGATATAAAAATTAGGGAAGCAAAAAGATTTATCGACCCTAAAGAAGGGAATGCTCATGACACAGTCACCTACGTCCCATCAATTAGCGAAGCTACAACATGGGACGATTTTAAACAAAACTTATTAGAATTTTTAAAGAAATAACACTTGCACAACCCTTAGCCACGTTAGAAGCAGTCTTCCAAGCTAAATGGAAGAAAGAGGAACACGAAGATTTAAACAATTTTATTACACGTACACATAAACTTGTAGGAGAAGCCCTCCGTGCCGCAGAAAATGCATGTGGCATAACTTTCACTTCGAAACAAAGAAATCTAATAGTAGCAATAACCATTTACCAAAACCTACCCGGAGCACCTAAAAAAAAGTTTCAGGAGTTTTTAAATGTTGACAAACCTGTAAGTGTAGCCACAAACAAAACATGGGAACATTATCCCGATTTAGCAAACCAGAACTACCGAAAAGGTTATGTTATAATGTTATAATGTTTCAGACCAACAAAGACCCTAGGATCCACTCATGGCTGGTCTACCTAACTGTGTTCGTAATCGTGTATTGTGCATGTCCTCCGTGGTGGCGGAGGGGACCTACAATTTTACGTGGGTTCCGAACCACAAGAACATAAGAAATTTATGTAAAAACTGCCGGTAAATTGGCAACGACCAATTTTTACGAAACTAAATAATTATCAATTTAAAACTAATTAATTATCAATTTAAAACTAAAGATAGAATCTCTGGATCCAGAGGATCAAGTCATAATAGACTACTATCCACAAATGTTACACTCTATATCTATTTATAACGGACATGCAAATATATCAGATCCAAAGAATCCAGTCAATTTCATTACGGTATCCATCAAGTCACTGTCCATATCGATTGCGGACCAAGTCAAAATTTACAACCATATACATTACAATATATACACTTACGAGGAAAAGTGTAGGTGTGGCTGTAAAGACTGTACAGTAATGTAGAAATGTGTGTGCACCCATTATGGGTCTCCCATTTAAAGGTGTTTGTGGGGCAAGTGAAGATCATGAGTTTTTCAATACCTCACAGTACTATGGGGGGCACCGCTCGGCAGAGGAATCTCTTTAAATGGGGTGTGTAAGGACAGAGAGTATCCCCTAACCCAAGACGCTGCCTCCCTATATCCCACAACACTTGTGTTGAGCTGTGGGATCTATCCCCACAAAGCCTTAATTTTACTACCTTAAACTATACCCTTTCTATCAACATGCGCGTCCAATCGATTCTTAAACACGTTTATAGACGTGCTACTAATTACTTCTACCGGCAAACTATTCCAGGTATTTACTATTCTATGCGTAAAAAAGTTTTTGGCAACTGCTGTCTCGAACCTTCTACTTGTCAACTTACACCCGTTATTTCTAGTCCTATTATATTGAGATATTTCGAAAAAGCTATCTCTATCTACGTTATCAAACCCATTCATAATTTTGAAAACATGGATTAGATCACCCCTTAACCTCCTAGTCTCGAGAGTAGTCAATTTTAACTCCTTAAGCCTATCCTCGTACGACGTTGACCTAAGAGACGGAATCATCTTAGTTGCTCGTCTTTGAACTCTTTCGATTTTGTTTATATCTTTGCGCATATGCGGATTCCAAAATTGGACTGCGTACTCCAAATGGGGTCTAACTAATGATTTATAAAGAGGAACTATAATATCGCGCGATTTGTACTCAAAATTTCGAGCTATAAAACCTAACACTTCGTTCGCCTTATTGACCGCTGCTGTACTTTGTTTCGCTACTTTTAAATCACCAGTGACTATAACTCCTAAATCTTTTTCGTGGTCTACGCTTGTTAAATCTTTCCCTGACATACTATACGCAAAATTAGTGTTACGCGAACCTATATGCAAAATTTTGCACTTATCAACGTTAAATCTCATTTGTCATGTGAATTACCAATCAACGATTTTATTCAGATCTTCCTGAATTTTACCTCTATCTTCGTCATTAATCGCCCTACCACCCAGCTTCGTGTCATCCGCAAACTTTGAAACTGTACTGACTAGGCCGACATCTAAATCGTTAATATATATAAGAAAAAGCAAGGGGCCCAATACAGAACCCTGAGGAACGCCACTCGCTACATTAGCCCAACACAACTCCGCTCCATCAACGACCACCCTCTGTTTCCTGCCTCGCAACCACTCTTCTAGCCAATTTATTACTACACCCCTGATTCCATGAGCCTTAGTTTTTTCAATGAGTCTTTTGTGCGGCACGGTGTCAAACGCTTTTTGAAAATCTAAATACACTACATCAACCGCCCGATGTCTATCGTAAACGTCAACCACGCTTTGGAAAAATTCTAAAAGATTAGTTAAGCAAGATTTGTTTCGCCTAAAACCGTGCTGCGTATTTCTAAACAGATTATGCACTTTTAAGTGTTCGACTATACGATTCCTAATTATTGATTCCAGTAGCTTACCTACAACAGACGTTAAACTGATTGGCCTATAATTTCCCGCCGCACCTTTATCGCCTTTCTTAAAGATAGGTGTTACGTTTGCTAACTTGAAATTATCTGGTACGCACCCGTCAGAAATAGACGCATTAAACATCTTTGTTAGCGGCACAACAATGCTATCTTTTAATTCTTTTAGTTGTATGGGATATATGGAATCCGGACCCGGTGATTTACGCGTTTTCATTTTATCAATATAGCGCATTACTTCCCCTTCACTAACGACAATATTATCCAAAATATTACCATTATCAAAAGGTATTATGTCTATGACCTTAGGGATATTCGTTACATCTTCTACAGTAAAAGCTGACGTAAAAAATTCGTTTAGCAAGGTAGCCATTTCCTTGTTTTCAGAGACTAGATCTCCATTTACATTTTTCAATGGACCTAAGACACTTTTTACTGGATTTCTATTATTGACGTATTGAAAGAATCGCTTGGGGTTTTCTTTACCGTCACGAGCTATGGAGATTTCAAATTCGCGCTTGTACTTTTTATTACACTTTTCGCTTCACGCCTCAGAGATATGTAGTTGTTTCGTAACAACAAATTGTCTTTATCGCACTTATGTTGCCTATAAGCCCTATCTCTTCTCTTTATAATGTCTCGTACTCTAGAAGTAAACCACAAGGGCTTGTTGTTTGCTTTCGCACGCTTAATTTTGTACGGTACACATTCCTCATTTATAGTCCTAAATACCGTTACGAACGATTCCCACATTAGTTTTGCGTTGGAGTTCCCCATTACGTTTTCCCAATTGACGTGTGAAAATTTATTTCGAAATTTACTAAAGTCTGCGTGCTGGAAGTTAGGAATTTTAGTCGAGTTAGTTGGTTTCGAGTGACTTACTGAGAGGACAAACTCTACCATATTGTGATCGCTATTGCTCAACGGTTCTATTAGTTGAAGATCAGTAATTAGCCTATCATCCGTAGTTATTACTAAATCTAAAATACTGTCCAACCTCGTAGGTTCCCCAACCTTTTGAATAAGAAAGCTATCCTCGAGAAAATTAACTAAACGATTACCTTCCGCGTCTCCCTGCATTGTATCGTAATTCACGTTGGCGCAATTAAAGTCACCCATAACTAAAGCCTGCTCACTACCGATTATTCTCTTTAGTTCACGATATAACGCTTCGTCCGTATCAGCTGTACCCCTGTACATTACATTCAGCAGCAGCAGCCACAACACCAACAGAAACAACAACAACCCTATAAATCGAGGCCAATGCAGGGAACACCCCAGAAACAAGCCCCCCAAACCCAGAATACACGCCCTCCTCCACAGTGTTTTTACTGCGATAGCTTTGGGCACATGATAAGTCAGTGCAATTATCCCTCTTATTGCTCCCACTGTCACGAACATGGTCATCGCCGTGGCGATCGCCAAAAGTGTGCTGATAAAGCCCATGCAGGGTATAGACCCCACTTTCAGAAACCAAACCACCCACGTTCCCAAAACGTATCCCAAAAGTCATCCAATCCCCAGAAACCAGTCCATTCCCAGCCTCAGTCGAACCACCAACCCCATAGATTACGACCACAGGGTCAACCACACTCTTACCCCATGTACAAACCTCAGTACAACCAGCAAGGTCAGCTAGTTCGGTACGTAGAAGTACCCGTGAAGGAATCATTTTCCCCAGAGTACAGTTTTGAAGAACACCCTCCAGCGTATGGTAATCCCGTAGAATATGACCCAGGTTCTCCCATAGAAGACCATTCGAGCCCTTTTTTAGACCCTACATTGGAGGCAGCAGTTCAACCTCCGCCCTCCTAAATTACAGTAATGAACCCAGATACGCACACAAACTCCCTATCAGGATAATAGGTGCGGACCTCCTACATTTAATAATAAATTGTAGCACCGATAACCAAGATTTAACTGCTCTCCTAGATACAGGAGCACACGCGACGTTAATTAAGAAACAATGTGTAGATGAATTATTAGAGAATACAAATTACAAATATGAACTTAAGGCACCATCCTGCCAACTCAGAGGAGTTACGGGCACACCCATACCTACATACGGAGAAATTGAGTTATATTTAGAAGTTGGAAACGCGGTATACCCCGCGAAATGTTGTATAGTGGACACAGTCGCCACCTTTCAGACAGACATCCTACTAGGTATGGATTTTTTTAACCGGAATCAATGGGAGATTTACCCAGCCGGAAAGTTAGTAAAATGTCGAAATAGGACACACCATCTCCGTGAGAATGGCAGACAGCTTAATGCTAATAGAATTAGTCCAGTTCAGGTTTTCGAAAGAAATAGGAAACCCCCTCCACTTGATCGCAGTTCAAGTCAGCCGGTTGCATCCAGAGGGACAACCGCTCCAGAAATCAGACCCCAGGCTAATCAGTTCCAGTCGTTGAATCCAGTTGGATCAACACAGTCAGTTTCCAGTCAGTCAGTTTCCAGTCAGTCAGTTTCCAGTCAGTCAGTTTCCAGTCAGCCAGTTTCCAGTCAGCCAGCTTCAGTTCAGCCAATAAGGCAAATTTTAGTCGCCGAACCAGAGTCAGATTCACAATTTTTCATATGCCCTACCGAGCATATAACAGTAGCACCTTATGAGAAGATTTGTTTCCTAGCAAAAGTAGTTGACAGTCAAGGAAAATTATTAGAGTCAGAGCGTACTCTGATTACAGTGAAAAGTAATTTCAAAAGAGATGTTCTTATTGCCCAAATCCTTAGTCAGAGTCAGAATTCAGCTATCCCTGTTGTTTGTTTAAACAAAGGAAAAAGTCCTATAGAATTAACTTCAAATCAGAAAATAGGAACTGTTTCCACAGTAGAAGTAGATTCAGATTTCCCCATCAGTATGATAAATCGTGTTTCCAGTTCTTTAGAGTTAAATCCTTCAGTATTAAAAGAAGAATATAAGAAATGTCTGGAGCACTCCCTTCAGGAGTCACCAGCTTTACAGGATCCCAAACTAATGGAATCACTTCTCGATTTCCTGATAAGAAATAGAGATGTGAGTGCCCTAAAAGGAGATCCTCTGGGCCGAACTAATTTGGTCCCTTTTGAAATCAAGTTGGAACCCAATTCCAAACCCATTTTCATTCCTCCCTATCGGGTTCCACATTCCCAATTAGTCACTATTGAGGAACACATCAAGGACATGTTGGAGCAGGATGTCATTCAGCCTTCAGCTAGTCCCTGGTCCGCTCCTATGATTCTCGTCTCCAAAAAGGACGGAACATCTCGCCCTTGTATAGATTTTAGACGCCTGAACAACATTACCATCCCAGACCGTTTCCCGATTCCAAACATGCAGGAAACAATTCTGAACGTAGGGAAAGCGAACTTTTTTTCATCCCTCGATTTATCATCGGGTTATTGGCAAATGGAGGTCAGTCCCGAATCTCGGGCATTGACTGCTTTCTCCACTAACCGAGGCCATTACGAATTCCAGGTTTTACCTTTCGTAGTCCGAAATGGGCCTGCTAATTTCTCTAGGTTGATGAATATAGTTCTTTCCGACCTATGAGGTGTCGAAGCTCTCGTTTATCTTGACGATATTATCGTCTACAGTTCGGACATAAAAACACACTTTCAACGCCTTCAGAATGTGCTATCACACTTGAGAAAAGCACACCTTAAACTGAAGCTTGCAAAGTGCAATTTTTTACAAGAATCCCTGGTATACCTAGGATTCCTACTCTCGTCCACAGGAATTAAACCTGATCCAGCCAAACTCGAAGCCCTGGAAAGGTACCGTGTACCCAAAACCATCGACGACGCCCGTGCATTTATTGGTTTTGTCGGATTCTATCGGAACTTTATCCCCCAATTTTCAAATATTGCTAAACCCATTACTAATTTGTTCCAGAAAAATTCGAAATTTAACTGGGAATCCGATCACCAACATGCCTGTGAAACTTTAATTAATAAACTAACCTGTCATCCCATTTTACAATATCCTGATTACACAAGACCCTTCATCATAGCCACAGATGCTTCCTCCTTTGGACTAGGAGCCGTCCTGTTACAGGACGTAGACGGTGTGGAATTACCCATTGCTTATGCCAGTCAACTTCTCTCTGAACCTCAACGGAATTATTCCACTACGGACCGAGAGGCCCTAGCGGTATATTGGGCTTTGAAAAAATTCCGAAATGTCGTCTATGGCTACGATGTAACCATCAAGACTGATCATAAGCCACTCACGTACCTTTTCAAGGACAAGCTACTTGAAGGACGATTGAGTAGATGGGCTCTGTTGATTCAGGACTTTGCGGCAAAAATCGTATACAAACCGGGAAAACTTCAAGTTATTCCAGACGGATTGTCGAGACTCAAGTCCGACGCCCAAGTGAATAAAATAGGAATTCTTCCTGTGTTCGACCACGAGTGTCTGCAATACTCCCAACAACAGGACCAACACACCCAAAACCTTCGGGCGCGCCTGGAACAAAAGGAACCATCGAAGGTAAAAGAACAGTACAACCTCAAAGATGGGCTCGTACATTTCAGGAACGAAGATGGAAACGACCTCGTGGAGATACCAAAGGATCTTGTCGATATAGCCATTGGACTTTGTCACGACTCACCTTTGTATGGACACATGGGGCCGGATCGCACCATCAAGAGTCTTTTGGAGCGATACCATTTTCCAGAGATGAACAGAACGGTACATGAATACATCGCCGAATGTCCGTCGTGTTTAAAACATAAGGGCAACGTACCATCCACAGCTCCGACGCATAAATATCCAATATGCCAAAGGCCCTGGCAAAGAACTGGAATGGATATACTGGGACCATTCCCGAAAACATCAAAGGGAAACCAATACATCATTGTGTTTACAGACCACTTCTCGCGTTACAGCGAAGTAGCTGCCATTTCAGACCAGACCTCGGAAACTGTGGCCAGAGCCCTAGTGGAACGCGTCATCAAGAATCTTACTACTCCTTCCATCCTAATTTCCGATAACGCTCTTAGTTTCACTTCCAAACTGTTCGAGTCACTCTGTAACATGTGTAAAATTAAAAATACACACATTGTGGCATACCATCCGCAGGCAAACGGCTTAGTGGAAAGACACAATCGAAAGATCTTAGAAGCCCTGCGCCACGTTGTCGATGTATCCTCCCGTACATGGGATGATTCCCTTCCCATGGTAAAAACAGCCATCAACAATGGCTATAATGTGTCCATCGGAGACACCCCTCATTTCGTCCTCTATCACTACGACAAGCGTCTACCTTTTGATTTGCCCGACCAACCCGACCCGGCAGTTCTAACATCTTCCGAAATGGCAGAAGCAAATCAGCAACTAGCTGAACGATCTTTCAAGATTTTTGACATAATCCTCTATGCCCTCGACCAACGAAACTAACAGATGGAGCAAGAGCAACATAGGCGTCATCCCCGTCAACGGACTATAATCATCGGTATGCGATGTTATCTGAAGAGCGTGAAACCGCCAGGTGCTCATCGCAAATTATACCCAAAATGGGATGGCCCATATAGGATTATGAAAAACCTCGGAAAAAATCGTTATGAAATCCTCGACCTCCGGGATCATTCCAAACTAAAGATCATTCACGCTGACAATTTGAAGATAGCTTCCGAACAACACCTTCCCAAAAAACAGCTGCCAGGCGTTCGAGCCGCCTATCCTTCAAAAGGTCAAGGTATTAACAAATCGAGCAGGGATCAAAAAACTGAAGTGGTCATCGCGGGAACCGCTACCCATGACGAAGATTGGTACCTCTAATACCACCAGTACTCGAGGCATTCTCTGAACAAGAGGAGGCCCCAGAGCCAAGCGTCCCATCGGACCCAGACCCTGGGGAAACCCCTTCGAGAGGATCACTCAGTGGAACTCCACCATCTCCTCCAACTCCACCATCTCCTCTGTCACCACCCTCACCGATTGATGATCGACGCAAGGACCCTACATACCGCCCGCAAATGCATCACCCACGTGAACTAGAACCTTCA
Organism: Bathynomus jamesi; assembly: GCA_023014485.1. NCBI lineage: Eukaryota > Metazoa > Arthropoda > Malacostraca > Isopoda > Cirolanidae > Bathynomus > Bathynomus jamesi. The sequence goes on along the minus strand of JAJOZX010000200.1, from coordinate 554,022 downwards.
CATAAGAAACGAACCCGCTCAGAATCCGAGCTCAACGGTCGACTCCCATTGCCACCAAAACGAGGCCGACCCCTTCGCCCACAAAAACAAGTATCCACACAACCACCCCCAGCTCCGTATAACCTAAGGCGTAGAAATGAATAAAATTGTCGCCCTTATAATTTTCCAAATTATTTACTCTTGTAGCCCTAGCATTAAAATTTCTATCGGAGTTGTTATAGAAAAACTTGCAGAAGGTAAATTTTTGAAAGGGCATGCAGACCTTTATATAAATTTGCAACCCCCTGCTAGAATTAAAATCAATCTCCAGATACAAACCCAATTAAAAAAGTTTGAAAGTAAAGTCCAGAATTCTTTCCAAGGAAAAGATCAGATTAGTCGCGTTCTGTTAGAAAATACCCTCGAAAATATTCAAACTACAGCACGCGCCCTATCAGAAATATTAGCCTTACCATGGATACAAACTGAAACTAAAAACTCAGAAAACTTTAACCAAAGAAGTAAACGGGGACTGATAGATATAGGAGGGAAACTGTTCAAAGGTTTATTCGGATTAGCAACCGAAGAAGATATTAAAAGAATTGAACTTAAATTGAATCTCTTCGCGCGAAATCGACAATATAATGGACACATGTTAGAACAAACTGTTAGGTCATTACACGAAAACAATCGCTTCCTCCACTCCCTTTCGGACAGATTCACATACCTTGAATCCATGTTAGCTCAATACAAAGAACACAAAAGATATCTAGAATTAATAGAGATAATGAACCTACAAGTAACCCTAATCGATAAATACTTACAACGAATAACTACGATTCATTCCAAGGTTTTGCGTGCAACCCAGCTAGCCCATGGAAAAATCACTCTTTCCACCCTAATACCATGGGAAATACTTCAGTCCTTGATTCACACCGCCCAGTCACAATTAAAATTATCACCCATATTCCCACTCAACCACACTAATTACCCCCAATTTCTAGAATACACCTGGACTGTACATGGACCACGCCTCTACACATACCTCATAATTATATCATTTTTCGATGTCCTCACTTACGACGTATATAAATTTCACCCTTTCCCAACACCCTACCAAAACAATTCTAATGTCTATCGATTGTATTTACCCACCGTACCACCTTACCTTTTCCTAACCAAAGATCTGTCAGCCTATTCTATGATGTCAGATAGCGACGTCCGGCATTGCCGATTCCCCCAACCAAATAAACAACTCGTTTGTCCTCCACTCAAACCAGTTATTCTTCCAACTACTAGGTCTTGCTTTATCGACTTAATTCGTGACCGGCATGCCCCAGTATGTTCATTTAAAAAATTTCATTACCCTAAAACCGTCCAACTACGAATTGGACCAGACATCTGGGTTTCTCTCGCGAACAGGACTGCCGCTACTCTCGAGTGTCCATCGAATTATTCCCTCATCACAATCCCTATGGTTATTCGGCTACCAATTGGTTGCTCCTTGCGTTCAAAAGCCCTCCAAATATACAACCCGTACAAGGTTACCCTTAATAACTCATACCCATTCCCGTCGCAAATTAAATTTAAACCCCTCATAGAGATCTTAAATATCTCTATAAAACCTGTAACCATCCTACCCGAACTACATGTCCCTGAATGGAATGATCAATTGAGCCGGTTTAAAATTTCGGATGATAACCAAAATAACTTCTTACAAATACTACAACCGGTAACCATTTTCTCAACATCTGCCGTTAGTATCATTATTGTATGTGCTATTATCCTCGGTATATTTGTGGTGAAAAGATCATTCTGGGAACAAAGAAAACCAAGAGTCGCGGAACATGAAACTATTTATGCACGACCAAGAGTGCGTACCCAGACCACGTGAACTAGACTTAACCACCCACCTATATTGTACGTATAAATCTGTATCATAAAACCCATAGTTATCATCTAGTTAGCATTAGTTAGGATGTTATATTATTATATTAATATCATTCTAGAGGAAAGAGCCCTGTAAAAATAAACCATAAATAATTCCCATATTCCTATACTATTTTATTCTTCATGTAATTCTTGTATTCATTTGTATAGTTCTTGTATTCATTTGTATAGTTCTTGTATCCATTTTAAAAATTCATGTGTTATACGGTTCATGTATTTATATAATCCTGTATATTCTTATATATTTAACTTTATATAATGCCTATACTCATATGTATGTACGTGTGTGTATTCATTTTTACATAAGGACCAAAATCGCCCAACGCGAGTTTGGATAAAATTTTTGATTTGCTTTCTACTTTGCCAAATAATTGGTGACCTGTTGTTTTTTAATATCTCATAATCATTTTTTTAGATTTCGCTTTATAAGGAATCCTGCTTAAGCTTTGCAATGTTCATATTTTGTATACATTCTCTTTCATTATAAAAGATGAGATCATGTCTTGCCTAAGCATTAAAATTGTACATCTTAAACCTTAAAATTTTACTCATATGCATATTTTAGTGTAAAGATGCATAATCCGATTTCCACTTTTAGTTAACTTGGCAGATCATGATAACATCAGATCTGAAAAATCGCGGTTTAAGATAAAAATATGGTTTCGTCTTCAAATATTTTTACTCGTTCAAGCCTTACCACAGCTGAAAATTTACTTTATTTCCAAATATTGTGCAAAAATAATACAGCCTTTTTAGCATTTAATAATAATGATGTTAGCAGTTTTTGGGCATATAAACCCCAGTAAAAATCTTTCATTGCAATTCAGAAGCTAATTCAGAGGCTGAGCACTACCTGTACATTTTAGCAGTAAATTACAGTAAAAGATAGTTTTTATCTTATCCTTCGAGCCTTGCTCTCTTCAGAAGAACTTAGTCATTAAACTTTCCGGATACGCTATAAGAAGAGTCCAGAATCTTCAGCATTTTGAGTAAGTCTATCAGAGTCCTCCGAGCCACTATAGAAGAACTCGGAGAGTAATATAGAAGAAAACTACTTCAAGTCACACATCCGTTGCTGCCACCTAACTAGAACCCCCGTCGACTTCGAACCAACACGGGCCATAGACGGAGGGGTTAACATATATATAATATATATATATATATATATATATATATATATATATATATATACAGGGTATCCGAGAATTATCTGTACAATTTTTGGCTGTTATTAAAAGTCAACCATGAAGTGTAGAAATTCCAGTGTTGTCCCATTTTACAGAGAATCTCATTAAGTTTTTTCTGATACCAAGTTTTGACAAATTGTTTAGAAATTCCAGTGTGTCCGAACATTATCTGTACAATTTCATCTTTTAATAAAATTCTTGATAACACGTAAAATTCTTAAACAAGATTATTTAGAATCTGTATTTTCAAAAGTTTCTTTTATTAAAGTAACGTTGTTACAAACATTCAATATGCGCACCATTAGTGATTCGCAAAACATCCAATCGATACTCCAAATGTTGCCATGTACGCTGCAGCATATCCACATCAATTCGCTCAATAGCAGCTGTGATTCTTGCTTTTAAATCATCAATGTCTGTCACCCGCGTACATTTCTAAAAAACTTGTCAAAACGTGGTATCAGAAAAAACTTAATGAGATTCTCTGTAAAATGGGACAACACTGGAATTTCTACACTTCATGGTTGACTTTTAATAACAGCCAAAAATTGTACAGATAATTCTCGAACACCCTGTATATATATGGGATGAATTTCACAATTAGACACGTGAAGTGAATGAATGATGCAAACCCACAAGGAAAAAAAGAATAATACACGAAAGGCCTTGGAATAATTTTTCTTTTTCCTTGTGGATTTGCATCATATATATATATATATATATATATATATATATACACACGAGGGTGGGCTTTAAAGTAATGCCTCCACTTGAATAATTCTGGATTGTGTAGAGGTAGCCAGATAAAACCGGTTTTGTGTTGTAACTTGATATCCCCACCCCAGTCCAGATTGTTTACAGGTAACCAGATAAAACCGGCTTTGTTATAGCCTAATATAGCCTACACTCATCTACACGTTGTTTCAGTATCGATTACAATGGAAAGGAGTAAAGACGTTCGCTTCAAGCAACGTGCCGTAATTGAATTTTTAACCGCGGAGAGTGTTGCTCCCATAGATATTCATCGGCGAATGCAAGCTGTGTACGGCAAAGAGTGTTGATGTGAGTACCATTCCACGTTGGGCGAGGCAGTATAAAGAAGGAGAAGCAGGGCAAGAAGATTTGCGAGACAAACCGCGAAGTGGAAGGCCTGTAACGGCAACCGACGAGTCTCATCGGAACTACGTTGACGAACTGATTCGTGGAAATCGTCGTATTAAACAAAATGAAATTGCTGCAATGCTTGATATCTCCAAAGAGCGAGTGGGACACATTATCAGTATTCTCGGTTACCGAAAGGTCTGCGCCAGATGAGTGCCTCGCATGTTCACTGCCGAGATGAAAACTATGAAAACTGAGAGACTACGCATTTCCCAAGAAAATCTGCGGCACTTCGAAAATGAAGATGAATTTCTGCACAGTAGTGTGACAGGAGACGAGACGTGGGTCCATCATTATGACCCTGAAAATAAATGGCAATCCATGGAATATCGGCACAAAAATTCACTGCAACCAAAAAAATTCAAAGTTAAAAAATCGACTAGAAAAATGATGATGACTGTTTTTTGGGATATCAGTGGTGGTGTTCTCGAAGACTTTACGGAAAGAGGGACAGCTATCAACTCCGCATGTTATATTGAAACGCTAAAGAAGTTGAAAAAACGGATCAGAAGGGTTCGCACCCACTAAAACGCAGTCATTGTTCACCATGACAACGCACAACCTCACACCAGTGTTTAAACGCGAGAGGCAATTGAGGATCTGCAATTCACCGTCTTGCCGCAACGTAGGTGATTTTATAGAAAAGTAAATGTATCGTTTTGAAGAATAAACTCGAAGGTACATATCTGCTTTTGTTTCGATAAAATTCTTCAACCCGTATAAAATTTATTTGAGCGGAGGCATTACTTTTCAGCTCACCCTCGTATGTATATATATATATATATATATATATATATATATATATATACACACACACACACACACACAGTATATACATATATATATATAATATATATATATATTATAATATACACACACACAGTATATATATATATATATATATATATATATATATAATACTGCACCCAGAGCAAAGATTATCAAGTTAATGTATATTTTATGTAATGAAACAATTATTATTGTATATACTGAATATATATATATATATATATATATATATATATGCACTGTATACTGTATATACTGTGTTTATATATACAACCTCGTTAACCTCGTTTAGGTTCCGTGTGTTGGTCTCTTTTCACACGAAGGTCAACTTGGTGGCCCCTCCTCTAGGCCTGGCTTGGTGGAGGAGCGAGTTGCTCTCTTGCGCTCTCCACCGCACATAGCCAGGTACACCCGGCTCATCTGGTACCGTCCTGAGCCAGGCATCTAGTCTTCTCTTGAAGACTTCAACTTTGACCCCTGTAACGTTTCTGAAAGGACCTGGTTAAAGAGTCTTGGCCCTCTCTCAACCAAGCTATTTTCCTTCAGTGTTTAGGTCCTTTGTCGGGCCTTTAATTTGGGAACACTACACATTCTGCCTTTCCTATTTTCCAACGTTGTTTGGATGTTAATTGGGTTTAGTTTGAGGTTTTCGATCATTTTCCATTTGTAGATTATGGTGTACCTCTCTCTTCTTTTTTCCAGGGAGTACAGATTTAGTTTACGTAGTCTTTCCCAGTAGTTGAGTTCTTTGCAGCCATCAACCTTGGCTGTGAAATGTCTCTGCGTTTCTTCTAGCTTATTAATTTCTTCCTTTTTATATGAAGACGTCAAAACTGAGCAGTATTCGAGTTTTGGTATGATCAGTGTTCTCAGCAAGGGAATCATTACTGTCCTGTCCCTCCTTTTGAACGTTCTTAGTACCTGTCCCGCGACTCTTTTTGCTTTTTTTATCGCCATCTGATTTTGTGTCTTAAATTTGGCATCATCGGTCATTATTACCCCCAAGTCGACCGCTTTCGTTCTTCTCTGAATTTCCTGTCTATTTGAAATATAATATGCAGTCTGTTTAAGTTCCTCATTTCTAACATATATCAAGAGCTGAAATTTCTCGGTGTTAAATGTCATATTGTTGTCTTCTGACCATTTGTATATTTTGTTCGTGTCCTTCTGCAATGCCTCTACTTCATTTGCATCGCTGATTTTTCTGCTGATCTTTGTATCGTCCGCAAAGGATGTTACTATACTGTTGCTGTTCACCCACTGTCTATGTCTGTTAGCGTGATAATGAACAGGAGTTGGGCCAGTACTGTACTTTGCGGTACTGAGTTGCGTACTTCTGAGTCTGATGATAATTCACCTTGAATTTTGACGACTTGTAGACGTTCTCTGAGGAAGCTGTAGATCCATTTTCCCACTTTGCCTGTTATTCCCATATGTTTCATTTTATGTGCTATTATACCATTATCGCAATTGTCGAAAGCTTTATCAAAATCCGTGTATATATCACATCATAGTTTTCCTTGCCTTCAAGTGCATCTAGGATATAATGCTCTATAAGTTGTGATAGGCATGATCTTCCTGATCGGAATCCTGATTGGAATCATGATCGGAATCAAGTCATAGTTTTTCTCTCTCACTATTCTTTCAAATATTTTGGTGAGATGGGATGAATGACACTGGTCTATAGTTCTTTGCTTGAGATCTATCCCTTCCTTTATACATAGGGACAATGTTCGCTCTTTTCAAGAATCTCGGTATTTTCCCAGTGTCTAGGGATCTTCTCCATATCCAGTATAAGGGTGTAGCTATTTCATGTTTACAGTTTTTAATCAATGTTGCGTTTCATTTGTCCGGACCTGCAACTGAATGTGATTTCATTTGTCCTATAGCTCTCGTTACATCTTCTGGGGTAAAATCAAAGTCTGTTATACGTTCTCCTTGCAATTTCTCTTTGAAGAATGCCTCTATGTCAGGTATCTTTGTCACTTTTTTGGGTACTGAAGACCGATTCATACTGAGCTCTCAATGTTTCAGATATTTCTTTTTGATCGTCTGTTAGTTCATTATTTCCTTTCCTTAAGGACACGATAGTACCGCGTGTTTTTGTTTCCCTTTTCGCATAGCTATAGAAGTATTTTGGATTTTTCTTTATTGCTTCTACCGCCTTTTCCTCTTCCCCCTCTGAATGGCCTTTAATCAGAGTTTGTATTTCCCTATCGATACTCTCCAGTTTTTCTTGTATTACTCTCCTGGCATTGTTGTCTCCGCAATTAGCTAACTTCGCCGCTACTTTCTTTCTTTACCTCTTTAGCCAGTTCCTCTTTCTCAGCGTCTTTTCTTCCAAGGTTGTTAGCATTTCCTCAGTTGTTTTATTCTCTAAAACTGTTCTCCACTCTATCTGTGCCATTTGTGATTAATTTCTACCCAATTTATGGTGTTGGATTTTAAGTTAAAAGCCCCAAATTTGCTTCTTCCTTCCGTATGTGTATTGTCAGTAGCATGGGCGCAAAAGGAGAGAGTGCAATGCAATTGCAAATGTTGATCAATGTTGCAAAGGAAATGTTGGCACCAGTGCCAGTGACAACCCCCCTTGTTGCAAGGCACCATCCACGGGGGAGGGGGGTTGTTCCAAGAAAAACAAGGTTTATGCAACTTGGAGGCGGAGTTACCCTCCTTCTCTCTCTCTCTCTCTCTCTCTCTCTCTCTCTCTCTCTCTCCTGCTCGCTCTTTCCCTCTCTCCCTCTCCCCCGGGAGTGTTCACCAGGGAGGACACCCGCGTCATCCCCGAGCCAGGCGTCAGGCACGAAGTTGCTGGCCTGGATAGTGTTCGATGTACCGCGACAGTCGTTGCCGATAGAATAGACAAACTGAGCGCGTTTAAGGCTACTTGGCCACACCAGTTTTTCCCCAGAGTGTTGCGGGAGGTGCGCGACCAGGTGGCTTCCCACCTGGCTACAGTCTTCAACAAATCGTTAGAGACGGGCCAGGTGCATGGTGACTGGAGGGAAGCCAATGTGACCCCTATCTTTAAAAAGGCGATCACGAAAGTACAAGGGAACTATCGTCCCATTAGTCTCACTTCAGTTCTAGGTAAATTATTAGAAGGGATAATAGCGGATAGGATCGTTGGCCATTTGGATTCCTACAAGCTGCTTGGGGACTCCCAACATGGGTTTAGACGGCATAGGTCGTGTCTCACCAACTTGCTCGAGATTTTCCACGTCATGTTGAGTGAGTTTGATAAGAGAAGGGCGATTGATATACGTTATCTCGACTTTGAGAAAGCCTTTGATAAGGTACCTCACCGCCGGCTAATGGCCAAAGTCCGCGCGCTGGGTATCGGTGGGGAAGTAGGTAGGTGGATTGAAAACTGGCTGAAGAAAAGGCGGCAGAGGGTTGTAATTAAAGGGGTTAGTTCGGGTTGGGCCTCGGTCACTAGTGGGGTTCCTCAGGGTTCCGTTTTGGGGCCACTGTTGTTTATCATTTATATAAATGATATCGACGTCAGTCGGATCGCCAAATTCACTGATGACACGAAGCTTGGGGCCAATGTTGGGACGCCCGAAGCGATCGAGCAACTGCGTGCGAACCTTGGTAGGATAGGAGAGTGGTCCGAAAAATGGCAAATGCCGTTTAACTTGGGTAAATGCAAAGTGATGCACATTGGCTACGCCAATCCCAAGTCGGACTACTCGATGTTGGGGAGTAATATCGAGGCGATTGATTTTGAAAAGGACTTGGGTGTGCTAATTAGCAGCGACCATAAGTTTACGAAACAGTGCGTAGAGGTAGGTGGAAAAGAAAGCCCAGAAGCTGTTGGGTTATATCAGGAGGCAATTTCAGTTTCGGAACAAGGAGATTGTGCTCTCTCTGTACAATTCCCTGGTTCGGCCGCACCTGGAGTATGCTGTGCAGTTCTGGTCGCCCACCCTCAGGAAAAATATTGAGAAGCTGGAGCGAGTGCAGGCGAGGGCCACAAAGTTAATCCCTTCCGTTAGGCATATGAGCTACAATCGACGCTTACGCGCCCTGAATTTGTTTTCGCTGGAAACTCAGAGGCTGCGCGGTCAACTCATCGAGGTTTTTAAGCTCTTACGCGGGTTCAACGATGTCGATTTTAGAAGCATGTTTAGTTTAAATGATAACCCAACTCGCAACAATAGTTGGAACTTGGATTTGAAACGGTTTAGGACTAGTGTGTGTGGGAATTACTTTACGTATAAGATCTGTGACACGTGGAACAGTTTACCTTCAGAAGTTGTGAGCAGTTCCTCTGTGGATCATTTCAAGAAAAGGTTAGACCAAATCTTGCACACTATTTGAGTGTGTAGAAAATTTTCCCTGGCACCCGTTGCCATTGGTACCCCCTCGGTATGGGCCGCAAGGCCTTTTGAGGTACTTCTTTTCTTTGTAACTCCTTGTAACTCGCTCTCCCTCTCGCTCTCTCCCTCTCGCACCTCTCCCTCTCTCTTTCTCTCTCTCTCTCCCTCTCGCCCTCTCTCTCTCGCTGTCTCTCCGCAGGGGGTATAAAGGTTATGCACATTCATTTTGGGTGGGTGTTGTAAACTTTATACTTGGGGTGTGACAGCCCTCCGGTCCCGAGTGGTAGGATTCTAGAGAAATTGGCTGCCAGTTCCTTTAGGTTCTCTCTCTTTCGGGAGGGCGGTTGAAGTCTGTTGTACAATCCTGTCCCGTAGGTTACTAGGACCCCATCCCATCCCTACTCTGTCCTTTTAGCTTAGGTTAAGGATGCTCTCCTCTGACTGGAAAAAAAACCTTTTAGTATTCAGTCTTTTTCTCTACTTTTACTATTAGGACCCTACTGCTACCTCATGCGTGGGAAGAGAGGCGTTGGAACCTCTATAAATAACACCATTTAACGCTCGTAGGTTGTGAGAGACTGGGATGGAGGGGTCCCAGGCGTAGGGGCGCGATGAATGGAGTGTGGCTAGTGCCCCGTTAAGCCCATTCCTAACGCGTAATGGCCTAACCAGCACCCGGCAACCATTCTTTGGTGACCAATTGATGATGCTTGGCTATACTGCTCTTAGGTGAGAGAGCTTTACTGCTCAGCTGGCTGCCAGGCCAGCGTAAACTCACGGGCGTAGCCTGTGGGTCTGGTGGGATATCCCTTGAACACTGGATTCTAAGAGTCTGGCCGCTTGTGAGTGACTAGTAAGACTTAGTAAGGGGCTGCATCTTGCTGTTGCTCCTGGCGGGAAATCCGTGACGCCTGCGTCGCGAGTGTTTGTCAGTTGGTAGCTGCGACACGTTTAGGATTGTCCGGCCCTGGGGAGACCCTTGGTCGGTGCGGCAGCAGCGAGAGGTGTAGTCTTCTGGATGGGATGAACGTCACTTGCAAATAGGCGGGTGCGTCTGCGCGCAGGAAGAATTCACCTCCCCCCTTCTGTTTTATATACTGGTCAGAACGTTTTTGATAGTTTTCATTGCTAGAACGCTTTATCTTATTTAGTGTACTTAGAGTTCGAAAAAAAATAAGTTACAATGACTGGACCACAGAAACTGAAGGCTGAATGTGCGAGGTGTGAAGTAAACCAGTGGGTGACGAACTTCAAAAAAGCCTACTTCGAGAAGATCAACCACTCCAGCATGTTCCGCTTTTGCGAACTCATGCGGTTTTACGAGAAGCTAGAGGAGAGGGTCCGGCGGCTCGAGTCGTCCAAACCGGCTGTTGGAGGTGCGGTGGTCACTGACGCGGCTGCGTCCTCCACCCCGGAACTCATTGATAGGGTAGCTGCCCTGGAAAGGCGGTCCAGCGATGGACTGGACAGAGCTCGGGACCGCGGAGAAAGGGTAGAGGTGCAACTGGGGGCCAGGGTACAAAATCAGTTTGAGGAATCGCTAGCGACCCACGTGGAATGCACGGAACCGCGGCGCAAGGTGGAGGGTGTAAAGAAGGGGCCGATAGAGAAGGGTGGGAAGGGGCCGATAAAGAAAAAGGGTGGGAATGGGCCTACTGATGGCCTAAAGAAACCGAAGGATGTAGCTGCCGGTCGGGGTGGGTCGGGTGGTGTAAGTGCGTCTATGGGTGGCGACGGGTATCGAAAGGTCTCGAGCAAGAAGGCTACGAAGCCGAAGCCTGAAACCCCAGTTGCCCCTGTCAGGACCTCCAACTGCTTTAGTCTCCTGTGCTAAGGAGGAAGACACCATTTTGATTGGGGACTCGCAGCTCAGGGGCCAGGAGAAGTACTTTGCTTCTGCAAACCGGGACGGGAGGAAGGTAAGGTGCTTACCTGGGCGGGGAACGGCGGACTTAAGGAAGGAGGTAGAGAAGCTGCGTGTGGCTAGTCGGAGGACTGGGATCGTTGTCCACGCTGGTGGCAACGACCTGTTCCTCAAAGGCGGTAGGGTAGGTCTTACAGAAGGGATTATCACCGAGGTCATGTCTCTTGCGGATGATCTGAAACTGAAGACAGACAGGGGAATGTTGATGGGTATTTTGCCGCGGATGAATGCCAGTGACCACGCGCTCAGTAAAGTCATTGGCATCAACGAGAGGGTGCAAGACTTGTGCGTCCCGCTGGGCGTGAGGTTTATTGACCCGTTCGACGCATTTTCGGGTAGGTGGGACCTTTACTAGAGGGATGGTGTCCACCTCAATGACAAGGGTAAAGGTGTGCTAGGCGCGCTGCTCGACCGGCACCTATACAGAATGGTGAGGTCGAGCCCGGGGAGAGTGCCGAGTGAGTCAAAATAGTACATTCTTTCCCTATTTTTAAAATGGATTGCAAACTAATGAATCCCCTCACCCCCCACAATGTCGGTGTTATCGATAACCCCGTACCAGTTTCTTGTAGTTTGCAATTTCAATATTTCATTCTTCGCAAACACGCCGATAAATTTGGAGCGTGTGATTCGGTCATTTCATTACTATCTGGAGTGTATTCGCGCCCATTTTAAAAGCCTGTGACCACGTTCCTGAAACGATCAATTTCTATTAGTGCTTGTGATTCGAGGTACACGAGTACACTAATAGGAACGTCTATAGGGTTGGCAAATTCCAACCTGACTGAGATATTCTCACTCTGTTGTGGCCTTAAGTGCGTATTTACGCCAGCAGACAAGTCAGGCGTAATATCAAAAGAACAAATGTTAAATTCTACGGCAAATTCTTTCTGCATTACGTCGAACCCGAATTCATCACAAGCACCTGTATTATGAGCCAGACTACTATAAGCTCTCGCGCAGAGCGGGAACACAGCGTCTGATGAGTAGTCCGTAATCGTAGTCCTTCCCAACGCAATGCCATTCGCGTATAGTTATATTTTTAAGGCCGAAATTCTCGAATTTAAAGGCACTCTTTTTATATTTTCCATTCGTCGAGGCGTGGCGTGGTCCTGCATTCCAATTAATATCCTTTTAGGTAGGACTCCAAGGGCCACGTTTTCTAGTTGCTTCGAGGCCAGCCCGGCGGGCACCGTATGTAGTTTGATCTGTACCCTGTTAATTGGGTATTTTACTGTGGCGTTTATTAAGTTTTTCTCAATTTCTATTTGTTTTGGCGAACTTAATTTCACTCGGCGTACACGCAAATACGCCTCCATGATGTGATCCCAACGGGTTTCGCGCCCTCTTCTTGATCAGACCCCAGATTTATGCAGATCTCAGGACTCGTGCGGTTGAGCTTTAACTTAATGTCGACGCCGTTCATAAGCAGTTTCTCCTGGAATGTGAAATCAGTATGAAGATGTCCAAAACACTCGTATATCTTTTTTTTAGAATTTTTAAATTTATCCTTTATACCATTTTCATCTTTAGTCTGATAAAAGCCCTCGTCTGTTCAAAAGGTGTTCTTCGCTTCTTTTGAAAAGTTGAGGATATTTTCCAGATAGGCTCGTAGGTGATAATACCCCGTTCCTGTTGAGATGTTAACCTTATTTAAATACACCTCACACTGGCTGAATATGGTGTGTAAAAATTGGTTTCAGGGTACGCTGAGTAACTATCATCGCAGTCCGTTCCATCTGAATGGGCTATACGCAGTTTAGTGTACATGTGCATGCAGCTCGGGTAAAAAAAGTAAGGGCCTGAGCTGGGTATCACGAATTCTATAGAGGCACTCGGCGAACTAATTGTGTTTAATGGGTCAATTGTAATAAAGTCGCTATGCTCAATAGAGACCTGAGTGGGAGTCATATCAAAGAGGGACAGTTCCGATTTACAGCATTGTGAACTACACAGATGGATGAAACGTGCCATTACGAGTCAGAAAGAGTGCCACCTCTCTCGACAAGTAGTAAACAGCCTATGATTCATGAGAGAAGTGTCCTTAGCTTATATCAGTTAAAAAAATGATCAGCCATAGGCTTCATACGCTTAGAGCACTTCTTTTTTCATTTCCTTTTACGTTTAGAGCCATGTGATGGTAACCCCTTCTTCCTGGCAGATATCTTCTTTCCACCACCACGCATTTTTCTCTTTGCATCTTTGATGATTTCGTCCCGTGTACGTTTTAAATGTTTTTTTAGAGCGTCTTTAGGCTTACTTCCACCCATTATGTCTTCTGCCGCGTTAAAACCTGTTCGTAACGCCTTCCTCCCGAGGTATCTAGCACCCCTCTTCATCAGTGGGACAGCGGTGCGTAATATGGATGAAAAAATGGATCCAAGCCCACTCCCACGCTGATATCTCACCCCTCGATAGAATGTGAATGGCCTTCGGGTCATAACTGACGAAAGTGTAGTTTCACTGTTAAGCTCCCATCACCGAATGGAAAATTTTTTCCCTCAATCGTTCTTATATATATCGAGATGTTGGTTAATAGATTAGTCGCAACATTCACATAATGGGGCTTGTCATATGTAATGCTAAAACTTTTCCCTCTATGGTTGGGAATGTGTGCAATACGCAGCGGGCGCGCCTGGGTGTCCCCAGCAAATTGGTGTTCTACGATATTGCTGTAAATATAGCACATCTCTGGGAATGGATAGCTTTCACCCAATTTCTCCATCTTCAATTGATACATTAAGCTGGACAAGTCATGCTGTGCCTCGTGAAAGGTATCTCTTTGGAGAGCTGCACTATATCGGCCCTCAGCCACAATTGTGAACAGCTCTTTATCTTTAATATTTCTACTAAGCGGTGATTTTAACTTCAATGTGCATGCAGGCGTGTCAATGTTTACGACTTCAAAAAGTAAATCGTTTTTCAGGTACGAGTTTTCAAGACTTGTTTAGCCCTGCCACAATGTCCACAGCTGTAACATAATGGCCGATTCCTAGCGAAACATTTGTGTTATAGTACTGCACCTCACCGAACAGGGCTGATCGCATAGTATTGTCTAAGGTTATGTCTAATTTTTCACACATCGATTCTTCTAAGGATCAGAAATATGATTTGCTCATTTTCAAGAGTTAAACATTTGGAGACTAACTGGAGTTCACATAAACCCACCTCATACGAATGACGCTCCAATTCAATGGGTAAGTTGGCCAGTTCGGTGATGTTGTACTTTATTACGTAAGTATTACCTACATTCACGATCTCCATAACTTCTTTATCAGGACCGTTGGCATAATCCCAGACTTCACTATAACTTTGTGCCAAATGAACGTTCCCTTTGCCAGTATTCTGTGCAAATTTCCCCCAAAGACTGTTTAGACAAAACTTTGCACTAAAGAGCTTGCCATGGTTCTTAACAATTTGGGATCAGTCAAGCTGTATACCTTCATGGGCACGGTAACGCTGAATATAAGCCGTTTTTTCATCTTCGGTATCAACCCCTCGCAGATATCCTGATGCTTCTACTTTATCTTTCAAAAAAGCGTTTATATATGGTGTGAAAAGGTTGGGTAACTTCTGAAACCTACACACCTCATGTATCTTCAATATTCTATGCCCATGGCGAAGGCTAGGGCCAACTCAGGGCTTGTATATACACCTCTGATCTTACTCTGGTTGGTTGTATGGTTACAATCACCGTTGTTCTCCTCTGCACACTTCAAGCACAGGGGAAACATGAGCTTGTGATCTATAACGACGGGTAAGATCGGCATCCATAAATCGCTAGGGGAGAGCACGTCTACGAAAGAAAGGCCGAAATAGTACCCGTTCAAATTTCTTGAAAAATTCTTTGATGGAGGATAGGTTAGGGCCCACCAGTTTCTCATGCGCACCTACGGGGTACGGATTGTTCTTCATCACGTAGGGGTATAAAGAGCAGAAGTCGTAGTAATGGAGTTTCACGCTCTCTGTAGGCGGAAAGTATAGCTTGAATGGGTTTGTGCGCCCTCCAAACAAGCTGTCACCGCATTTGAGGGGGTTCAACACCATTGAACGTTTGATGGCCATTATTTCTTCACGGTCCTGGGCATTTGTTTCCATCCGTGCATCATACTCATGCTCCCACACGATTTTGTGAGTGAACTGGGAGCCTATAAGTTGATCACGGTTACGGGTCCATGCGAGGCTCTCGGCGGGGGATCTTCCATAAAGGTCCCCTGTGACGGCACATTCAGCGCGCGGGCATCCATTCCACCAGCAGCCGTTAAAGGAATACACAGTCTTCTCACCAGTGGCTGGATCCTCACTTCGGCCATCAACCCAAAAAGCATGACCATTGAGCTCAACCGGCACTTCACACGTGTTGCGGGCATGTTTTATGTATACCCCGGTCAGTTGCTGTAGGTGTATGAGCCAGTAAATAGCCTTGTGCCCATAACTGCGGGGGTTGTTTCTGTGAATGACTGCTAAGGTGTCTTTAAGCATCAAATTATTCTTGAACACTGTAAAACATAGAGGCGATCGTGGTAGCGACTTGCAACGGATCGCATTTGAAACGGGCTATGTACATTCTTCTAAAGGCCTGGAAACATACCCTAAGCACACGCACATCATTCACGCAATAACGTTCACATTCATCGGTTATATTGTATGGACTAGCTTCATTAAAACTGTTGTAGTAGCGGTCAAAATCTTCACGCTCACTATCACTCATGTTGGTGTAGTTAAAGTAATGTTTGGGTGGAAGTAGTTCTACGTAATTCAAAGTTTCGTTAGTGAGGAATGTGTAAGGGAAATACCCTTTTGAAATTTCAGCGGCTACGCCCATGACCTTGGGTAGCTTTGCTAATTTACAAGGTGTGAACAGCAGGATGTCTTTAAACTGTACATTACCTCTTATCTACATCTGTGTTAGTTTGTTGCCTCTTTTGAAGGGATCACCTGTAAATATCGCAGACGACTCGTGTTCAAGCAACTCCTTAACCCTAGACAGCGTAAGGTGAGCCTGATAGGCTCATTTATGATGTTTTGTTAAAAAAATCGTGACTTATTATTTTTAATTTTAGCTAAGCGTTTTAGTATTCCTTCCTTATTTACAGTTAAGTATGTTTACTAACAATAGTGTTTTCTACTTATAATAATTTTAGTGATAAAAATAAAAAAAGAAAGTATTTGCATAAAAGCGTAACGTGAGTCTGTTAGACTCATATTCATTTTAGCTTATATTTCCATTCTTTTCAATGCCCAGCGAGTATGTATCTGCTAATGGGCGTGTCTTAAATCACGCCATTTGTTAGATGGGCTGTGATTGGTTATTTTGTTTTATTATTCTTTTTTTTTACAGAATTGGGACACCCATGGTCGGTTAGTCATCGATAAGATATTGAACTGGTCGATTACTTGTCGTGTCATATATACTGTAGAAATAACAATGCCACGAATATCTGACAAAGATATTGAATTATGCTTGCTAAATGAAGACACTATGCCAAGTGATTCTGATGAAAGTGAATACAACCCAAGTGATAATGAAAGTGAAATTGACAATGTAATTGTGGCAAGTGACTGTGATAATGCAGTTACGGAGAGCGAAAGTGAAAATGAAGAAATCCAAAGTGTCTCGTGTGGAAAATATATCAGCAAGGATGGTGATGAATGGAGTAAAATTCCTCCACCACCATCCAAAACTAGATTCCACAATGTAATAAAATCACCCACTAATAAGGTAGTACTTAGTCCGAATAAAACAATAGTGTTGCGAAGATTCTTTCGAACTATTTATTTCTCCCGACATTATTTCTGTTATAGTGAAGTACACCAATGATGAAGGGAAGCGCGTTTATGAAGCGAAAGGAAAATCTAAAATTTGGCGTTCGTGTGATGACATAGAAATAAAAGCTTTTATTGGGCTCTTACTCACAGCTGGACACTTGAAATCAAACCACCTAAATATAAGTGCTCTTTGGGATAAAAAGTACGGACCACCTATTTTTAGAGCTACTATGGGCCAAGATCGATTCAAGGAAATAATGTCAAAAATACGATTTGATGACAAATCTACCAGATCACATCGCCGAGAAAAAGACAAATTAGCCCCAATAAGGGATATATGGGAAAAAGTCAACAATAATTTGACCAAAAGCTATCTTCCAGGAGCAAATGTAACAGTGGATGAGCAGTTACTTCCGTTTCGTGGTAGATGCAGCTTCCGTCAGTACATGAGTTCAAAGCCTGATAAATATGGATTGAAGATCTGGTGGGTATGTGATTCAAAAACCTTTTATCCGCTCAAAGGTATACCATATCTAGGTAAAGAAGGAAAAACAAAAGCATCAGGGTTAGGGACATCAGTTGTCAGTAACTTATGTGAGCCTTACTATCACACAAACAGAAATGTTACCTGTGATAATTTTTTCACAGACTTAGGCTTAGCAAAACACCTACTAAGGCACGGTATGACTATCGTTGGAACCGTTCGTAAGAATAAGAGATTTGTTCCTGCAGAATTTCAGCCCAAGAAAGACAAACGATCTGAATCTTCAATATTTGGGTTTAGTAATAATTTTACTCTTGTGTCATATGTGCCTAAACCTAAAAAATCTGTTATATTACTATCCAGTATGCACCATTCAGATCATATTGTGGTAGAGGAAGCGAACAAGCCTGAAATTATATTGTACTATAATGCTACGAAGGGTGGAGTAGACTCTCTTGACCAGCTTCTTCATACATATTCATGCAAACGAAAAACAAACAGATGGCCGGCCGCTTTTTTCATGAATTTATTGGATGTCTCTGCTGTGGCAGCATTTGTTGTTTGGACAAACAAAAATCATCTATGGCATAAAAGTGCAGAAAAAACACGAAGACGAACATTTCTTATCGAATTATCAGAAAGCCTCATTCAACCACAGATAAGTAAAAGGTCCCGAATGGGACTTCAACGTAATTTACAGAAAACAATGGACAAAACTTTAGGTTATATGGGGAGTCACCATCAACCATCAACAAGTTCATCTACTGGAGCTAAGAGGAAGAGATGTTATTTATGTGAGTCCAAAAAAAGCAGAATGCAAAAGCAAGCATGCGATTTATGCAACAAAAACGTATGTTCTGAGCATTCTGTATGCAAAAGAAAATGCATAGAATGCGACAAGTAAAAGTTTGTAAGAACAAGAAATATGCATCCTTTGAAATAAATAAAGCATATAATATATATATATATATATATAATATATGACTATATATATATATATATATATATATATATATATATATATATATATATATATATATATATATATATATATATATATATCATTAATAAACTTTCATATAAAAGTAATATTTAATTTGATTAATAGTAAAAAAAGGTTATTTCATTTTATTTTACGTTTTAGTTCATGTATAAATGGTTATATTTACGTTTTATAGTTCTGTACGAGTTAAGCATTGAATAAAAAGTGTTAAGCTATAATGTTTTTCCATCACGCCAAGCATATATACATATTTAATCAACTTAATTTTTTGAATTTGTGCAATGAGCCTGAGAGACTCACCTCAAGCATTTGAAGGATTTTTTTACCTTGCCCTTTCTAGGGTTAATGATTTTAAGCAAAATACAGTTTTTCCACATCCTGTAGGGCCAGATACAATACATGTGGAGGGACTTGTAAACCTGAATTTTTCTACAGATTCCATCTCTAACACGTCACACCCCTATGTGGGTCATTTACAAAATATTATAAATTTTGAGTGCTGTTCCTTATATTTTGTTTTTTCTTCTTCCACAGAACCGTGAATGACGACGATGTACAGCCCCCCATCATCGATATCACAGACGAACCCGATGGCCGTGCAGCTACAGAATCTGTCCCTGCTGACGAACCCTCACCAGCGACACCTGTAGCATGCGACAGTTTAAAGCGGAAGCATGATGAAGAGCCCTCCACATCAGGTATAAAGCGTGCCAGGATTGCGCCGGTTGTTAGATCCCCAATAATAAGGCCCCAACCCTCTACGTCTTACGACACAACTACCACAATAGTATCTTCCTCAAATACAGTATACCACCATTATTCAGTTCCTGGTACTTCCTCCACAGCAGCTTCTCATACTGTGGAGGATGGTATAACATTCGAGTTGGTGCGCACCGCTACCCCTACCCCTACCCTGACTAGAAATCGGTACGTGGTCAGGGTTGACCCCTGGATCCCTGTATACCAACGGATTGTGAAGCGTAGTTGAACGTATTGTGGAGTTTGCCCTTCAGAACCGCGACGAACGTGAAGTCTGAACGAGGTTGTCCTTCAGGTTCGGGTCAGATGACGGAGACGTAGATGATTTTTGGGTAGTAGACAAAATATATATTGGGCCGTATAATGCAAGCCTCTCAAAGTAGTACAGCCTTCAATATGGACAACTTCATGGTAGATACTGACGGAGTATTCCGGGTTGCGGGTCATAATGCCACACCTTATACTCTTAATTTCAATTCTCCGGTTATTTACAGAAAGCATTTAAACGTCGATCGTGGTTGTGGTTTTATAGCAATACTCTAAGCTCATATGTTCACTGTTCTAAATACTTGGACGCAAAAAATTTGGCTGCCTACGGTTGTGCAGCGTGGCCGTAAACTGGCTTCAGATTGTAAGCTTGAGTTTGAGTGTATTATGGGTCCTAAAGAACTGAGAAGGGCCGAGTAGGAAATGAATGCACGTATAGTCGTATTTTGAATGGATGATCGTCGTAGGACTGTGTATGTTTTTAAAAGCAGCGTGAGAGATCGCACAAGACCTCAACTTATTTTAGGATTGTTAGGAACATCGTATCTCCCCATTCGTAGCATAAGGGCTCTCTACGCCAGTTATGATAAAAGTCGAAAATATGGAAGGCATCATGATTTGTGTAAGGGATGTCTCGAGCTTGCTGATGATATGGTGAAACATTGTAAGGATTGCAACATGGTATGTGAGCAGTGCAAAAGCCCCAAATGTGAAAGTCTTGTAGTTGAAACCGAGAAGAGGGGATGTAATGTGTGTAGACGTACATTTTTCAATAATAAATGTTTTGAAGTTCATAAATCAATTGGCACTTGCAGGAAAATGAGGAATTGTAAGTGCGGCATGTTTCACATGATGGATAATTGGGGGAATTTCAAACATAAATGCGATGAAATTCACTGTCCTACATATCATGAAAAATATAAGGCGGATGGAGTGAAGCATGTATGTTGTATGAAAGATGCTAAGCCTAAAAATAGCCCTTGTATAACCGTGTACTACGATATAGAAACTTACACGAACGCTGAAACCAAAGAGGTCATTCCACATTTACTCATAAGTTAGACTATCTGTGACCAGTGCATGGAGATCGAGTGTGACGAGTGCCACAAATGTGGAAAACGAACAAACGTTTTTAAAACGACTGCACACGGCAGCCCTGTGAAACTTTTTGTATCTTATATTGTCAAATTAACGGACAAGTTAAAAAAAATGACTGTGTATATTCTTGCCCATAACGGGGCGAAATTTGACAAACAGTTCCTTTTAACCCTAGAAAGGGTAAGGTAAAAAAATCCTTCAAATGCTTGAGGTGAGTCTCTCAGGCTCATTGCACAAATTCAAAAAATTAAGTTGATTAAATATGTATATATGCTTGGCGTGATGGAAAAACACTTATAGCTTAACACTTTTTATTCAATGCTTAACTCGTACAGAACTATAAAACGTAAATATAATATTTATACATGAACTAAAACGTAAAATAAAATGAAATAACCTTTTTTACTATTAATCAAATTAAAAGATTACTTTTATATATGAAAGTTTATTAATGATATATATATATATATATATATATATATATATATATATATATATATATTAATATATAATAGTCATATATATATTATATATGTCATATATTATATATATAGATATATATATGCTTTATTTATTTCAAGGATGCATATTTCTTGTTCTTACAAACTTTACTTGTCGCATTCTATGCATTTTCTTTTGCATACAGAATGCTCAGAACATACGTTTTTTGTTGCATAAATCGCATGCTTGCTTTTGCATTCTGCTTTTTTTGGACTCACATAAATAACATCTCTTCCTCTTAGCTCCAGTAGATGAAACTGTTGATGGTTGATGGTGACTCCCCATATAACCTAAAGTTTTGTCCATTGTTTTCTGTAAATTACGTTGAAGTCCCATTCGGGACCTTTTACTTTTATATCCTGTGGTTTGAATGAGGCTTTCTGATAATTCGATAAGAAATGTTCGTCTTCGTGTTTTTTCTGCACTTTTATGCCATAGATGATTTTTGTTTGTCCAAACAACAAATGCTGCCACAGCAGAGACATCCAATAAATTCATGAAAAAAGCGGCCGGCCATCTGTTTGTTTTTCGTTTGCATGAATATGTATGAAGAAGCTGGTCAAGAGAGTCTACTCCACCCTTCGTAGCATTATAGTACAATATAATTTCAGGCTTGTTCGCTTCCTCTACCACAATATGATCTGAATGGTGCATACTGGATAGTAATATAACAGATTTTTTAGGTTTAGGCACATATGACACAAGAGTAAAATTATTACTAAACCCAAATATTGAAGATTCAGATCGTTTGTCTTTCTTGGGCTGAAATTCTGCAGGAACAAATCTCTTATTCTTACGAACGGTTCCAACGATAGTCATACCGTGCCTTAGTAGGTGTTTTGCTAAGCCTAAGTCTGTGAAAAAATTATCACAGGTAACATTTCTGTTTGTGTGATAGTAAGGCTCACATAAGTTACTGACAACTGATGTCCCTAACCCTGATGCTTTTGTTTTTCCTTCTTTACTTAGATATGGTATACCTTTGAGCGGATAAAAGGTTTTTGAATCACATACCCACCAGATCTTCAATCCATATTTATCAGGCTTTGAACTCATGTACTGACGGAAGCTGCTATCTACGAAACGGAAGTAACTGCTCATCCACTGTTACATTTGCTCCTGGAAGATAGCTTTTGGTCAAATTATTGTTGACTTTTTCCCATATATCCCTTATTGGGGCTAATTTGTCTTTTTCTCGGCGATGTGATCTGGTAGATTTGTCATCAAATCGTATTTTTGACATTATTTCCTTGAATCGATCTTGGCCCATAGTAGCTCTAAAAATAGGTGGTCCGTACTTTTTATCCCAAAGAGCACTTATATTTAGGTGGTTTGATTTCAAGTGTCCAGCTGTGAGTAAGAGCCCAATAAAAGCTTTTATTTCTATGTCATCACACGAACGCCAAATTTTAGATTTTCCTTTCGCTTCATAAACGCGCTTCCCTTCATCATTGGTGTACTTCACTATAACAGAAATAATGTCGGGAGAAATAAATAGTTCGAAAGAATCTTCGCAACACTATTGTTTTATTCGGACTAAGTATTACCTTATTAGTGGGTGATTTTATTACATTGTGGAATCTAGTTTTGGATGGTGGTGTGGTGGAGGAATTTTACTCCATTCATCACCATCCTTCCTGATATATTTTCCACACGAGACACTTTGGATTTCTTCATTTTCACTTTCGCTCTCCGTAACTGCATTATCACAGTCACTTGCCACAATTACATCGTCAATTTCACTTTCATTATCACTTGGGTTGTATTCACTTTCATCAGAATCACTTGGCATAGTGTCTTCATTTAGCAAGCATAATTCAATATCTTTGTCAGATATTCGTGGCATTGTTATTTCTACAGTATATATGACACGACAAGTAATCGACCAGTTCAATATCTTATCAATGACTAACCGACCATGTGTGTCCCAATTCTGTAAAAAAAAAAGAATAATAAAACAAAATAACCAATCACAGCCCATCTAACAAATGGCGTGATTTAAGACACGCCCATTAGCAGATACATACTCGCTGGGCATTGAAAAGAACGGAAATATAAGCTAAAATGAATATGAGTCTAACAGACTCACGTTACGCTTTTATGCAAATACTTTCTTTTTTATTTTTATCACTAAAATTATTATATGTAGAAAACACTATTGTTAGTAAACATATTTAACTGTAAATAAGGAAGGAATACTAAAACGCTTAGCTAAAATTAAAAATAATAAGTCACGATTTTTTTAACAAAACATCATAAATGAGCCTATCAGGCTCACCTTACGCTGTCTAGGGTTAAAGATACGGTAGAGATGTTCTCAAAATTTGTACATAAAGTAATATGGTGTTATTCGACGCATCAGTCAGTGTTCAACGAGTACCAAGATGAAATTTTGCTCCACAAGGGTGTATATGACGTTAATTTGTTAAAAAGTAATGAGCATACAGTTATTGTAATTGACGATCTCATGTTGGAAATGGATAAAACGTTTGCAGAGACATTTACAGTGTTCTCCCACCATCTTAACATAAGCGTATTCTTCATCAACTAGAATCTATTTTTCAAAAATAGATACATGCGCGATGTGTCGATAAATACACAAAATCTAGTTTTATTCGCACAACGAAAAGATGTGTCACAAATTGGGGTATTAGCCAATCAAATGTTCCCGAATCAACGTAAGGAGTTTTTGGAGGTTTATATAGAAGCCACAAGTCAGCGTTATGGATATTTGCTTTGTGACCTTCACCCGCGAAACATGTTTACGGTGCTTCTAAGAACGAATATATTCCCAAACGAACCTGAAACGGTGTATATTCCACAATGACAAATAGGCTGAAGAAATATCATGAATTAATAAAAATCTATCAACGATTGCCCCGGACACTGCAACAGATGTTTGTTAAAAATATCGACTCTGACTTTTTAAAATGCATCTGTGAACTCTCTTAATGTTATAAAATGTAATGTGCCAATGAAACCCCATCAGAAGGCTCGCTTACGTCGTTACAAGAACATAATACGAGCGCTCGCTCATAAAGGTCAAACTGTGGGGAAGAAAAGCGAATTATTATACAAAGAGGAGGATCATTCCTACCCATTTTATTTTCAGTTTTTGGCCCTTTACTGACTAGATTAATATAATGAAGAAGGCGGTAGTGATTCCGCACGAGGTGTATGCTTCATTGCAAAGTTCAAAGAGCCCAGACACGGCTCTAGAACCCCGTAAAAGTAAGCTTAAAAGAATGGAAAGCGAATTGCTAGCCTTATTAAACAGTAAAAAGTCACCTGATGAGAAAAGGATCTTGTACCAAGAGGCTTTGCAGAAATTTCTTCATGAGTACGAAGATTATAAGAATCCGACAGAGCTCCCCGTAGTTATTAGGCACAGCGCGAGCAGCGCTGAGCATGGCGACACAGGACCTGGGCCCGACGTTAGAGATGACCAAACAAAGAACAACGGAACACAACACATGGAACATGTGTTAAAAAGCAGTCTCCCACATACATAATCTAATCATTATAATCTATTGAGTGAGGACCCTATCATACATTGACCGATACAGGCAAGGTCATTGTTGAAGACACAAGGGTACAAGGATCCAACATCGTTGACATTGTTCATGATCTGGCGAGAAAGTGGGTCAGGCCTTCACCAACAGGATGGAAGCATATTAAAGCAAGACTACAACAAATAAATGTCCCCAAAACATTGATAGGTAATCTGAATAGGTTAAATGACCTGGATCAAGTCTCGCATGTGTCAACTGAGTACGCCATCGTCCCCAGCAGCAGCGTCTCTTAAGAAGAGAAAGAAGAGAAAAAACAGCCAACCTTATCCACGTGTCTCTAAAATATGCAAATGGCTAACATATTAAGTAAACGCTATTATGACAGTTCTAACACCGCCTCTTGTGGTGGCGTTAATAGACTGTACAGAGGTGTTTACGGAGTAGGGAAAAAAGATGTTGAGCGGTTTTTGCGAGAGCAGGATGCTTATACACTTCATAAACTGGTGAGAAAAAGGTTTAAAACGGCCAAGAAGACAGGGTTCCTGCCTATTTTTGTACGGATATGGGGAAAGAATTTATAGGTCGCGCTTTTCAGAACATGCTAACACAGTTTAATATCAGTTACTACACTAGCAGTTCTATATATAAGGCCTCTTTAGCTGAAAGAGTTCAACGTACCATAAAGGAACACATGCATCGCTATTTTACACATAAAAACACATACAGATATATAAACGTTCTCGGGTCATTGGCATCATAATACAACCGTTCACACCACCGTACGATTGGCACAACACCTAACGAAGTTTTAGAAAGGGTTACGCTGCCAGAGGTGAGAAGAGATGGAGCACCGCCACCACACCACTCTATACATTTCAAAATCAATGATTATATAAGACTATCACGCTCGGGAAATAAATTCGCGAAGGGAATTGAGCAAGGATGGACACGCGAGATTTTTAAAGTTCGTGCTGTGAGATGTAAAGGCGAAATAATGATGAATTACGTTGAAGATTTGAATGGGGAAGAGATCGCTGGAGGCTTTTACCGGGAGGAGTTGCAGAAAGTGACATTAATTTAGGAAAAAGTATGTTTAAAATTGAAAAAATTTCAGGGAGCAAAGGTTCAGGAAAGAGAAAAATGTACCTGGTGAAATGGCTGGGTTGCCCAGAAAGCTTCAACACCTATATAAAAACTGCTGCAATAATGAAGCTTAAATAGTATGCAACATGGCGCTAGCCACTTCTCTGTCACACTCCCGTCCTCTTCTTCTCTGTCTGTACATCCTAACAACACCCTGGCCAACTTTGACAGAACTCCTTACGGGTTACAAACATACCTGTAGCCAGCTTCACAACGGCCTACGCCCGCATCAAACTTTGGGGTCTACTGCACTCTCTTGGACGGAGGGTGCTGTACGCTGACACAGATAGCGTGATATTCACAGCGAGGGAGGGTGAATACATGCCCGTTATTGGGGAATTCTTCCGAGAGCTAACTGATGAGATCAAGGACGAGTATGGTGATGGTGCATACGCAGACTCGTTTGTATCAACAGGGCCAAAAACCTATGGGGTACGGGTGAGGATGGGGATGATATGAAGTATATCGTGAAGGCTAAGGGTATCACGCTTAACCATGCGAACCGTCGAGTCGTTAACTTTGACTCGTTGAAGGATCTAGTGAGCTTGGAAGATGAGGGTGACCAGCCAGCCACCCCAACTGTCTGTGAGGACGCACAATTTTCGGGCGCAGAAACTGGGTGTGAAGGAACTTAGGGGCACAAAGGTATGCCGTAACACCTATAGGAAGCGTTACCAGGTGCCTGGTACCTATGATACCGTACCCTTTGGCTACCTTAATCCTTGAGTGTATTTATATATATGTGTATTGTTAACGATATATTCATTTATCACGTATATTTGCTTCAATTAAGGTTTCATTTTCTCTTTTGCGTGCGTGCGTGCGTGTGTGTGTACAGTAAAAAGCTAAGCTCCGCCCACTAAGATCGGGCACGTGACTCCTGCCACTACCTGAGCATATCTCTATCACTGCGTGCTCAGTTTACCTCTGCATACCCTTGAGCTCAGACGTGTATTCTCCCGCGTAGACGAAAATAATAATGGCTACCTTTAATATTACGTGTTCAACGTTTATGAAGTGGTATTCGGCAAAGTGTCAAGATGTGGTTGATACTGGAAAACCCCCTATTCCACCCTCCTTTCGTACTTTTAGGGCTACATTGAGCCGTGCGAAGGACCAAGATGTTCAAATACTCTACAGGTATTCTGGCGAGGGCATTGTAGGATTTCATAGTACAAACGATGTATTGAAGTATGTTGTAGACCTAACCTTTATAAACGCTCACATATACCGCAAAGTAGAAGAAACAACACGTTCAGAAGATAAGCAACGGTTATGGATAGTGAGTCTTGTTGATGAGTGGTTGACAAACGATATTATGTCATGTTACATCATACCGACTACTCGTACCCTACGGTTCAGAATGTAAATCTTGTCATCATGGAGAATCTTAAGTATTTTTACCACTATATTAATATATATCATAACGAAATTTGTAGTGAGGTTGTGGCTAATGGCCTGTGTGAGTTTTTAACAGACTTTAAACACGAATATCGATTGTTAAACAAAAAGGATAAATATGGGCATATGTTTCACTCAAATAGTGCACCGGATTGTGAAGATGTTTAGTTTGTGGAAATGGACATCTGGTGAGTGATAAAACATTAAAGCCGGTATTGCTTCATGTAGCGGAAAATTCTGTTTGTCCAGTATAATGGGCACAAGTGTTCGAACAATCCTGTACACGCTTCAGCAGTTTATGGTGTGACTCGCTCCCCCCATCGAGCCGCCCACCCGTGTACCTCACCCCTCCGAAACACATGAGTTCGACCGTACACGTTTCATCAGCGTGACTCACTTCTCCCGTCGAGCCGATCCGCCCACCTGTGGCTCATAGTCATCTCAGAGCTTGAACCGACTGGACGTGCGAATACGATGAACTTACTTTGAGAAGCATTCTCAATGCCGCGTACGATGTCTCCGTAACGAATTCATTGCGCGTGTTCAGGCGTGAAACCTGCACCATTAAGTATGTACTTGAAACAATTTCCAGACAAGCAAGCAAACGTAATGTTATTTATTTAAGTGTTGAGGAGATGAATAGAGTCTTCGTGATAGTTGAGAAGTGGGGAGAGGAACTTTATGAAATACCTGCAGGTATAGGTACAAGAAGAGAGCAGATTAGTGATGCTCCCTCTTATGCCGTTGTTTGCACGTTGTGTATAAATAACGATCAGCCATGCATTGATATACGACTGATGTGGAAGAATGCATCTGATAATAACGTTCTTGTCCCTACGCGAAACCGTTTCATCCTCGACAGAATGTTTGAAATCGTAGGATTCCGCAAGCTGAAGCCTATATTAGACGCTCGTGTAACGGATATGATTTATTTTGACACGGTTCTTGAATACGCATACACGACTCTGCTCAACGGACTTATTGAATGTACAAACGAACAAGGCGAGAATGGTGTAGAGCTGGATGCATATTTAAATGGTTTAGACTCTTCGAAAAATCCCGAACTTTGGTACAAAGCACTTGAGCGGTACAGGGCAGAGTTTGCCTACACTGTTCACCCTGAAGAGCTGTGTCTCTATATAATGAGTAGCTGTCGTTACGACTTGGAAGATTATTTCAATTGCCGCTATGCAGAGTGAAGAAGAGTTCACGATTGAAAAGCTCGGGACGGTAAGAAAAAACCCTCGATTGGAAAGGAGTGTTTATAAACTTGTATTTAATAATGTTGTTGTGGTTAACGATGACCTCTTTGTGTGTGCTTCTGATTGTATTCTAACCGTGTTTAAAGATAACTTGCCAACCGAATGTAAAGTGGGCACAAAAATAGTATTGAACAATATGAAAGCCATTTATATCGAATATAGGTATCCGTATAACTTGAGCGGTGAAGTAATGCTTGGACGGTTTTACCGTGTAGTGCAAAGTAATAATGATGTGAATGTAGACTCTATTACGTGAGTTTAGCGTTTTGCTCCGTAGAACAAAGTATTTTGATGTATATTTATTTATTTAATTATTTAATTGCTATATATATATATATATACATTTTAACTGCAAACAACACACAGTATAATTAATGTAAAGAACGACGCTTGTATAGAAGAACGTTCCGCACAAGATGAGGAGGGAGACGAACAAATGAAAAATGAGGTAACCTCATTTTTCATTTGTTCGTTCTCCCTCCTCATCTTGTGCGGAACGTTCTTCTATACAAGCGTCGTTCTTTATATATATATATATGTATATATATATATATATATATATATATATGTATATATATATATATATATACAGTATATATATATTTTCTGTACTAATATGCACCTGATTATACTCCTTCGTTTTGTATATTTGGTTTTTCAATATATTTAATTATTTAATATAACTATATATATATTTTTTTTCCTTTACTAATATATTGATGGTTATACTACAACGTTTTGTATATTTTTGATTATATGTGTCTCGTTCGTATTTCTTATGCTATTATTATTTTTTTATCATATATATTCCATTGTATATTTATTTTCTATATATTTCGTGAAATTGAATCCATTAATTCGTCTAAATAAACAGAATGATGTAATGGTGTTTTGTTTAATTCTTTTGGTTGTACACGACATTTAATTACAGCAAATGGCTACCTTCTAAAACGGATTTCTAAACCAACTGTCAAAAATATCTGGATAGCACAATCTGTCAACCCTAATAATGTACACCTGAACAAGCCAATTACGCCTTCTAAGTCAACTTGCTGGTTAAACCAGAATATATGCTTTAATTAAATAAATAGCGCAATCTGGCAGCTCAGCCAGATAAGCCAACTGGCTGATTAAGCCAGCTGGCTGATTGGGAACATATTAAGACAACGGCCGCTCGGCTGAAGTCTTAATATGCCCTTGGCCCCTGCCAGGCGAACACCTCTCTTCCTCTTTCTCCTCTCTTTCTCTTGGGGGATAACTCCGCCTCCAAGTTGCATAAACCCTGTTGGCAACAACCCCCTCCCCCTTTGTTGCATAACATCTTGCAACATTCCTCCTCCCCCTTTGTTGCATAACTTATGCAACATTGATCAACATTTGCGATTGCATTGCACTCTCTCCTTTTGCGCCCATACTGCTATTGTCTTTTAATGTTATCGCCATATTTGTTGATAACTCGAGTATGTTGTGGTCTGAGATAATAGTTGGGGCTATTTTTATATCAGCAATCAAGTTTGTGTTATTTGTGAATACCAGATCTAGACAGTTATTTTTTCTGGTATTTTCTCTTATCTTGTGTGTCAGCACAAAGTGTAAATCTGTTTAAAAATAGGCTAGACAAAGTACTGAACACACTCATAGTTTAAGATTAAAACCTCAGAAAACTCTGCAGGAGTTCGCTTGCTCGGTGTCTCTGTGAGCAAGCTAAATATAGAGCTATTTATATATTCTCCACTTTCCTGTAAAATTTCCTTGGCTACTTTTCCAGGGTCAAGGTATTTTCTTCAACCTTTTTCCGTACCTGCCTCTGGCAGGGAGGGAGCGGAGGGTGGGGAGAGAGCCTTCTACTTTCTATCCAGTTTTCTACTACTGCTAGGATAGTTGAAAGAAAAATAAACTTTCACAAAATTTTCCCTGGCACCCGTTGCCATTGGTACCTCCTCGGTATGGGCCGCAAGGCCTTTTGAGGTACTTCTTTTCCTTGTAACTCCTTGTAACTCTCTCTCTCTCTCTCTCTATATATATATAAATAAATATATATATATATATATATATATATACAGGGCGTCCCAAAAAAATGTATACACACTTTAAATAATTATAAAGGCAGTGTTTATTAAAATACATTTCATTTTCAAAATGTAATAGAGTCTACAGACATTATTTAATTGTTTTGTCAACGCCTGTTTTCAAACTGACGTCCGTTCTGGTCCAGGCACTGCTGATAACGCGAAGCAATGGAATCGCAAACATCACGAAACATTTCGTTTGGTATTTGTGTGCATTCTCGTTCAATGGCTGCTCTCAATTCAGCGACTGTTGCAGGTTTTATAGCGTAGACTTTGTCTTTTAAGTATCCCCATAAAAAAAGTCTAGTGGTGTGAGGTCTGGTGAACGCGGAGGGTATTCTACGAAACCCCTTCGTCCAATCCACATCCACATCGTGCCAAGTACCACTCGCAATACTCCACTCTTCGGTCCGGATCATCTTCATTAATAGCATGGACTAATCTTGGAATGTAACTTTTCCATTGACAGCGCTTCAAAATGCGTTGGACAGACGATTCTGAAATTCCTACCTCACGACTCGCTTGCCGCACAGATTTTCTTGGACTTTGGTGATACGTTTCCAGTACTCTTTCTTGCTTTGTGGGGCTTGTCGATGTCCGTGGTCTTCCGGAACGCTTCTTGTGGACATTCTGAACAGTTCCATCGGCTTCAAACTTATCTCTAATTCGAGTGATGGTAAGTCGCGTTGGTGGATCTGTTTGAAACTCCCTCCTAAACTGTCTTTGCACTTCAACTGCGCTTTCACACTTCCAGTAGCATTTTAGAATGAATTTCCTTTGTTCAAAGCTTAGTCTGACTGCCATTATTAATTCTAATGGGTTTAACTTGGAAAGAAAGAAACATCAATTGAGCTATCAGCTGTTAAAGTGTGTATACATTTTTTTGGGACGCCCTGTATATATATATATATATATATATATATATATATATATTATATATAAAATATAATATATGAGAATTTGAACGACGTTTTAGGATCGACCTGCGGTCGACTCTTCTGCAGCATCCCGCCTCATTTGTGGGATCTGGTGAAGTGGGGAATTGCTTTCCGAACTCCTCCTGCCCTCGTAGCCAGCAAAGTTCCTGACCAGACACGCATGGCTAGTCAGGGACTTTGCACAGGAATATATATATATATATATATATATATGTTACACACAGACCGTGCATGGAACAAAGAACACTTGTTGGATAATTAAATCCACTTGAGGTTCTGAATATAGCTGTCCTGGATAAGTTTTAATACTAGACACTGTCCCAAAGCTGCGTCCTATTTGTTTAGCATATTTACTTAGTAGATAGCTAGTGAGAGAAGCTATATTTTCGGGTGTCTTTGGTAGTGACCCGACGCCCATGTTGAGCTTCCATCATGAAAAAGAAAAACTTTAGTATTTGCCATTTACTATTATTTATTCGGACTATAATGGATTTAATTATCCCAGAAGAGTTCCTTGTTCCATGCACGGTCTGTATGTTACATAAAAGTTTCTCAGGGGACCATGCTGAGTTGTAGCATATATATATATATATATATATATATATAAACCAAATTAACCGTGGAAAAAATTAAATGAAACTATTAAAATCCCCAAAAGTTAAAAGAAAACACTGAAAGCTTTTCGAGAGAACTTTTCCGCATCATTCAGGCGGTGAACAGAAACTAAAGGTGAGAGTTTGAATTAAAATGAGTATTTAATAAAAATCGTCATGCCTTCGGCAACTCGAATAAGTGGTTTTGGTAAATATAAATTGTAAATAATTCTACGAGTATAAATAATTTAATACTTAAACATGGGACTACTTCATGTAGCGTGTAGACTCACTAGATATTTAGATGTATGGGAAATCAATTATATTAACCGAAATCCATATTGGGTTCCAAATAAATCTAACCTAACCTAACCTACCTAACTTAACTTACAAAAAAAACACGTGTGGTTGTATGCTCTGTTCGGCGATTTATTTGGTGCTCAATATGGATTTCGGTTACTATAATTAATTGCCCAAATATATAAATATCTAATGACTATACGCTACACTAACTAGTCTCATGTTTAGCATGGGAAAGCCAAAATTCTAAGGTAATTACTTTAACCTAACCTACAAAAAATACTTACATGTGGTTGCATGTTCTATTAAAAGTCTAACAAGCAATTTATTTTTTTTAAATAAAACAAAAAAATTCGAATTTTCATCGGCCGTATTCAAACTATATTTATATTGGTAAAGGGGTCTAATCAATAGTTTCGCAGATATTAGGCGAGCGGACAACCCTCATAACAGGCCATATTTTTTGAGTTTAATACCCCTCTCGTACAGAAATGTACATGTCCTAAAATGATCTGCACCATCTGGACATATAAGTTTGGCATGTTGTCCTCCATTCTGAATGTGCTAAGAGAGTAAAATCGTATATTCATGTTTTCAATTCACGCATTACAACTGAAATCTTTGAAGACAATGAACAGTGAGGACAAGGTTTATTTCCCATGAAGTTATACATTTTCTGAAAGCTCTAGTGCTACACTATATCAATTTATCTATAAATATTTTATTTTTTGCCTGAAAACGTTATTGTTAGACCCAAAAAATATCACCGAAAATACAGATGTTTCACAAAACTGATTAATATGAGTTGCACAAAACTAATTTCGAGTACACTAATTCAGGTATTTTGATACTCCACGCATTAATACACTAGGTTGAACAAAATGAATGCTATATTAAAATGTTGAATCACCATACAAAGTACTGTGCCCACATGCGTTAATAATGGAGACCTCTGTTTGCATGCCAGCAGAAAGGTTTATCGTTCAGTTATGAAAAACAGGCAAATGTTGGCATGATTACAATACATATATAATAATGTTGCACTTGAAAATAAAGTTGAATTGTTAACTGTGTGAAAGGACAGATATTGACATTTGAAGAACGTCAATTTTGTAAGACAAATTAAGTTACTATACGTATGTCGATGTACATAACACAAAATCAACTAAAATCAATTAAACCAACTAAATTTTAACAATTCTTATCTTTATGAAGCAAACTACTAAATAACTTTAAAGCAGAAATCATTACTTAAAATTGGAATCTTTCCACTAAAAGTCAGTGCATACTGTATTCGGTGACTCCGCAATATCAATTCAATACGTTATTAGCAGTCTACCCCATACTGGGGAATAACTCACGTTGTAACAGCATATATGAAATACACTAATAAATTATTAATGCACAATGCTATAATATGGTTATTCATCTAGCTCATCCAGCGGTAGTTTGTGATGGGTTTGTTCATTCATGCAGTCCTCAGTAGCCTTGCAGACGCATTCCTCGTGCATGCCATATCATTCGTTGCACGACTGCAGTTCTTACTACATTGTCTGCGTCCACGGCATGAGCACAGAAGCTCATCTAATACTTCTGCAGTTGTTGGTCCATCACATAACTTCAACTTTAATTCATCACCCTCTCTTTGCCACCCATTTCCATCTGGTGAAGACATATCTGCTCTGAAGTGATGGTCTCTTAAAGTGTTGAAGAAAGCTAGGTTCTGATGGGGGTAGCTTGTATAATGGTACATTCTTGTCAGCAAGGTGGACTCTCAGAAGATTCAAGTCATTATGTTCTTCTTTATATACATCCTTTGGATCGTATAAAGCAGCAACAAACTGTCGGGCTGCATGTTCGGCCTCAACCGTGTTGTCAGTACCCAAACTACCAAGGAGTGGAATTGAACCTTTCTTCTCCAATGACTCCATGGTTTTCCACATTTTCTTTTTTCCTGTCACAGAATGATAAGACGCTATCACATCCTGTCAAAGCATGCATGGCGGGAAGTAGACTAGGAACCACAGGACTTAATTCAATGCATATGCTGTGAACAGGAATATGACGGTGGAGATCAGCAGTAGCGGTCACTTTTCCTGTTTCTACCCAGAAAGATGATGTACTTTGCATCTGAGGAAAATAATGCACAGCTAGCACGAGGACATCTGTGTCAGGTAACTTGACAACTATGCTTCCTTGGATATTGGCAGCAGAAAATTCCTCATCTGCCTTCATAGCATGGAAAAGCATCCTTGTATCTGCCTCGTCATGTGAACAAAAACAGATCTTCCACTGGTGTCACGCCTTGGCTAGAAATACAGACCGCTTTTTCTCCATCACTGAACCCACCAGCAAGGTAGATCTTATGTTCGTAGTGTGCAGCAAGTTCCGGTGTTCTTGGTGCATGTTCATTTATTTCCGTTATTTTCCCCCTTAATATTTATAGAAAAACTAATATTGATACTGGTTGGTTCGTGTCCAGTAATTCGCCCGAAATGAAATCTATAAATAATTTATCTAGCTAGGAGGGAGTATTATTAGGAGGGGCTGTATAGTAACCAATATCTTGAATTAGTCACCTCAGCGATTCACACAAATTGACTACCATAGATAGACAAACTCTATGAACCGTAGGCGTAGACTAATTCGAAGGTTATCATTTTAACCTTTCAACTATAATCTTAACTTACACCCACCACCAATATTAGCAAAAAAAATATATATGGTACAATACAACAATCAAATGGTGCATATATACACAGTATATACACAACAATAAACAAGGGTATATAAATAATATACCTCTAAGTTAATCCCGCCCTATAACAGCGTTATAGGGCCAGCATAAATCAAAGGGGCAAATATATACAAAAGTAACAAATTAACTAGTGGAGACTTGCTCTTTAAAGGGTCTCTACACCAATTTAAACTATTAAATGTCAGCTTAAATGGACATTAAAGATGAACGAATCTCAAATCAATTTAGAAATGATATTTAATTCAACTCAAATTTAAAGTAACAAGAAAATAACAATGAAATACAATAATTCTAATCAATAGCTAAATCAAGAAGCGAACGAATGCGGCAAAGTTTAAGAAGTTATCAGTATGGAATGCAAACAACGACTGAGTCTCTGGAGTCCTAAACGAATCAAATGACGAACGAATCGTCGTACCTTTGGCTTCTCCCAAAGGCATATAAACTTCTACTATATTAACGGAGAAATTTTATCGTAAGAAAAATAAAGTACAATACATACACATATACATTTACATAAATATATGTGGGGTAAAACTATCTTACCCATTCAATTGTGAAAAAAGTTTCCACAAGTTATGTACAGTAGTTGCACAAGAAGTCAGTCAATGCTGCTTTATTCGATGAGAGAGCCATAAAATTCTGCCATGGCGGAAGTGGGTGTCTGGACATCACCTGATATTGCTTGGCTCCATCTGCAGTTGCTAGCCTTCTGCTCCGTTCTTCAACTTTGATTGAGTCTTTATAGTCATACTGTCGAACACATCTATTATAGTGTTGGCTTTATGCGTACACGTCAA
Source organism: Bathynomus jamesi (assembly GCA_023014485.1). Lineage (NCBI taxonomy): Eukaryota > Metazoa > Arthropoda > Malacostraca > Isopoda > Cirolanidae > Bathynomus > Bathynomus jamesi. Next base: position 518,053 of record JAJOZX010000200.1, on the reverse strand, counting down.
TAGCCGAGTCATGTATCTGTTGGCAAGCTCACCAAATGTGGATGTGTTCCTGCTGCCTGTCACTGATTGTAGTTCAGCCATGACATCTCTGACGTAGACACAGGTTGTACTATTAGTAGCTGTTGGAATAGGACCAACCTCTACCTTGTTCTCCAATATGTGTGTCAACTCAGCCTTATGTTTTTCTCATTGCACCATCTTCATGAAACAAGCATGTTGGAATGGATATGACTGGCTGCCTCAATACCTGGATCATTGTTATGTCTGGCCGTGCCTGTGAGATTTTATGTGCTCTACGAAACACCATTTCAGCACTAATATTAACCAGCTTTTTCTTGCCTTGGATCAATACATGTGTAGTTTAGTTTAGTCATGTCAGTGAAGGTCTTATTTTTGGATCTAGTCAGAGGACTGTAGAAGCTACGATTGCATCCAGTGGACAAGGTACTCCCAATAAATTCGTACATTTCCTTCTCACCAGCATCGATGGAAAATAGTAGCGACTTCTGTACATCTTGGTCAGCAATGTCTCCACTGGAAATGTTCAACAGTTTCCCATCTGGGTGGACATCTGGCTGAAATAGATTGGTCGTATTGTTTTCAAGATGGTTGATCATATTTTTTACATCATCATCATCTCGCTTGAGAGCAGAGGGTTTTACTTGCTCATGTATAGAACATTCTTCAGCAGCTATTCCAGTACGTTCTTTCATACTCTGGGCATATTCTTCTAGTGACGTTCTAGTGAGCATTTAGCGGAGAAGGGCTGGTTCCTTTCGGGTGAGCTCAACAACACCCCCATTACTCTTGGCATCTCTTATCACAGTGTCTATTATATCTCGCTTTTCATGACATGATGGAGTTGCGCTGCAAGTCCTAGATGAAGGGGGGTTATAATATTGCTGTCACTGCTATGAATAACACTTTCTGCAAGAGCTAAGACTTTACATTGTAATTTTTCTGCTGGCTGGTAATTTGAAACACGATTCAAATGCCTCTTTGCTCAGCACAGAGAAACGCCTTCTGTAAAAGTGCTGGAACAAATTCTTCAGATGTTTTCAGGCCGATTTCAGCAGCTGTGTAGTACTCAGTTGGCTTTTCAATTTGTGCTATTTCTTGTCTAAGCATACCAATGGCAGAATGAAGTAAGCTTTCTGAATTTACTGGAACATTTGATTGTTCTTCAGCAGAACCAAGTGTCATCTCATTAGAGTTGAAATCTTCCTTCAGTTGAGCAAATCTCCTAAGCTGACACTGCTACTGACAACAATGCTTGACTTGGACTGTCCTCGCTGGGCATGAATAACAATGTTATCACCATAATGCTTCATGAGATGGCGCTGAAGTTTTTCTGCACGGTATGCTTGGGTATCAATGTGGTCAGGTAACAGCTGTTGGAATTTGTCTAGCAGGGTTTTCAACTTATAAGCTTTTCCTTGTTGTAGATTAACATCTATTTCTCCTATTAGTGCCATAAATGCCTTCTCGTATATATGTTCTCTCCTTCTTCCATTTTCCTTGAAGCACTAATGTTATACTTGCTTGTATAGCTTGCCATGCAGGATTTGTGGTAAACAGCATCAGCTGCAATGAGGTCTTCTTCAATTTTGGCAAGCATAGAAATGTTTTTCCGAGCTTCTGCTGCTTGATAGAGATTACTCTGATACGTAGTTGTTTGTACATTGTGTGTGTTGTCCTTCTTTCGCGTGTTGCATATTAAACACATTGAAAAATCTGTAAGCTTGGATGTTTGAGCTCGTGTGCGAACACTTTGTTCTTCAGTACCATGTGATGCAGAATCATGTGTGCTACACTTTGTACTAACATGAGAAATGTTTTTTGTAAAAGGTCATCCTGCCGTAACAATGATGTTGACAATAATGTTTCAATACCCACTTTTGTGTGTACAACCAGTTTCTCTTTGCGACTCTGCTGACATATAACGCATTTCTCCCAATTTGTTGACAGCCTCTGTTTTTTTCGCCTGTACAAATTTTAATGGACTTGAGTCAGGTTCTGCCATGCTTGATATAGATGATCGTCTGGAATAAAAATAATAATTAAACTGTGGTTTTCAACAATACCACACATTTGCACAATATTTGTCACAGCACACATTTGTCTTCTAATATTGTGATAATTAAAGGAGGAAGTAAATTTAAAACTGGACCTAACCTATAACAACACATGATTGTATTACATTTTACTATAATATGATAATTCAATTGTGTATCTAGATAGTAAACACTTATAATAAACAGTATAAGTTGATTAGTTAACAGTATTTCAGTTCGAAACTAAAACAAATTATCATCTGGATAAAGTTTCAGATATTTTCTAGGTGTTTGTTTATATTGGCGTTTCCATGGCAACCGCACATCAAAAACTGAGGACAACACTTAAAAATGTGTTCACTGAACACTACGGACTAATAAAAAACATATTACAACTTTCTGTACAAGGGGGGAATTAAAATTGTTTAAATCTGGGTCTGGCCGCTCGCCTATATACTGTAGCTCTTCGAACAATCCTTACAAAGAATTCGACCTACTCCAGAATTAGAAGGAAAATCCGTGAGACGAGATTAAGTTGGGGAGGAACAAAGTAGCGAAGTCAGTGTACACTGAACAGGATTACCAGAGTGTCCAGGAAGTTCTTTTCCCTGGTGGTATTATTACAGAACATCTTGGCAGATCAAACGGCCTTATCAATAAACATAGGATGATATCCCAGTTTTTCAAAAGAATCCTTAATATAACAAAATTTAGAGTCCATATTGGAGGAGATTGTAGACACCAATCCACTAGGGAAGTACTTTGAGAGAATGTTAGGCAGAAGACAGGGACTGCTGGAACTCCCGTTTCTCCTGTCACTATCATCCTTAGCTGATCTTTTTCCGTGTCTCATCTACCCAGTGAGCAGTCCAGTATGCTTTTAAACACACACTTCACCCTCAATTCCTTACTATACATACGAGTACATGCATCTTACAAACTGCACAAGCTTTTCAAAATTTATATAAAAAAATGGCATCGTTGAGCCTTGGAGACCTTGTTTATGGTTCTCTCCTTCTATGGAGGGGTCACTTTTGCGGGCGCTCACCCTTGGCCCCCATCCTTCCTACATAAAAAAAATAAGAAGCGCTACAAATCCTTAGGGCCCTCAGGAACATACTCTTGGCAATACCTTTTTAGGAGAAAAACTACGGGACGAAAACCAGTGGACATACACATTAGAATGGATAACTTCTCTAAAAACTTTAAATTGGTCACGTGGCAATAACTAACTAATCTAAAACGACCTTCATACCAAAGTAATCTGGTCTCCGTAAAACTTAATATTATTTATATATATATATACATATAATTACTGATGCATTCATTAAGTGGAAGTATGAAGAGTGGGTCATTCCATCGTAATGGTCGTTACATTCGGAAACAATTTATGGTTCAACTTTACCCAGTACATCATATTGTATTGATCTGAAGCTACTAATGCTTCACATATTGTTGCAGTAGACCTAGGATTATACAGGGGTAGATTTATTCTGAAATTTTGATATGAATTTTTTATTTTAAAATGAAACAAGCACAGCGTAACAGCCGTTACACGCATGCAACCTCAACTCTCACTGCATATGACATTTGTCCAAAAATCTGTGAGTTGGATTGACCAATGCCAGTGAATTTTATACCATACATAGCCAGGGATGAGGATATGTAGCAATGTACCATTTATACTAAATCATTAGCATGACAGCAAAAAGGGAGACAGAATTGGATCAATTTGAGAATTTTCTCCTCGGGTTCCTCACCGTCATTCATGAGAGGTCTCTTGAGCGGCCCACTCCCCGTTGGGTTCCTCACTAGAGATGGAACCCGGTTTTTAACAGGTGATGAAAATTTTTAATCATCACCGAAACCGACGATAAGAACCGGTTTTCACATTTTTGCGCAAGTCTCCGATCACTTTGGGCCATTTTCTATGAAACAAACGTTTCCAAACGTTTATAAACATAGTAATTACGTTTTGCATCGTTTCGTATCGTTTTTTGTTTGTTTATAAGTGTAAATAATTGATGCTTCAGTCTTAAATGTTATGTGGATGATTGCTCATTGATCAGTTAAGATTCTAAAATTTAATACTTCATCATGTCAAAGAAATCAAATGCTTGGTATTATTTCACTCGTAAGAATAAAGAAGCAGAAGAGTGTATGACATGTCACAAAGTTTTAAAGTGTTGTGGAGGTTCTACTTCAAGTTTATCATCCCACATGAAAAATATTCATGGCATAAACATCGATCAGATTAATCAGCCACTGAAGAAACAAAGGACAGTGGAAGAGTTTGTGCAAAAAAAGTCCATAGAAGAGGAAATTTCGAAACTTGCTTGTGTAGATGGACTGAGTTTCCAATCAATTGCTAAAAGTGAATTCATTCAAGAAAGCCTAAGAAAGATAAAATACGACAAGCCTCATCCAACTTCCCATAATGGTGTCAGGAAAATGGTGCTTAGTTTTTATGAGAAAAAGAAACATGAATTCTCAACTACTTCAAGAATCAGGTGAGACAAGGAATCCGCTATTCATTAACTATGGATGAGTATACATCTTTGCAAAACCAAAGATATATTAATATTAATGTTCATGATGAAAATCAACATTGGTCTCTTGGTCTCATGAAAATAAATGGTTCTCTCGATAGCAACAAAATTATTGCAATCGTTAGGAAAAGATTGGAAGACTTTGGCTTGGACCTAGATAAGCATATCGTGGGTTGCACCACCGACGGTGCCTCAGTAATGGTCAAATTTGGAAGAAAAATAGTACCTGATCACCAGTAATGCATTGCACATGCTATACATCTCGCGGTTTCGGATATCTTGTATTAAAAAACTGCTGAAAATTCAGTTGAATTGGAAAGTGACTCTACCCCTGAAGATGAAGCCATCGAAGAAGATGAACACTCTGCACATGAGTTAAGCGAAGATGAGTGTGAAATTTTATGCACAGATACAATTTTTGAGTCCGACATAGATGACGTAATTGTTCTTCCAAAACTTCAAGAAGATTACTTAAAAGTAATAAATAAGGTGAGAAAAATCTGCCGCATATTTTGAAAGTCTCCTTTGAAAAATGAGAGATTGCAGGACTTTGTCAAAGATGAATTTAATGGAAAGGAAATGAAGCTTATATTTGACTGTAGAACGAGGTGGAACAGTCTTTTGGCCATGATAGAAAGATTTTTGAAACTCAAAAATTGCATTCCAAAGGACCTCAGAGTGATTCGCTCAACAGAGACGATTTCAGATGAAGAATGGAATGCTCTAAAGAGCCTCTTTGACACGCTTCGTCCACTGGAAATTGTTTTGAAGGGACTCTGTTCCGAAGATGCAAATTTGCTCAAAGTTGAATCTTCCATGAAGTTCATTTTGGATAAATTTGAAAGCAAAAACAATCCTTTAGCTTTTGAGCTACGTCAGTGTCTCATTGATCGCTACTCATCGAGAAGACAAAAATAAGCTGCCGCCTTGCTGAGTTTTCTCCACAATCCCGAGGTCTTGAAAAATGAATCATCAGCACCGTTCCTCTTTCCTTCGAGACAAGCACTTAAGAAGTATGCGGATCGTACATTTAAGAGGCTTTTTCCAGAAGCTTGCTAGATTTCAGAAACAGACGACTAAGTCTAATCAATTGCTTCGAAACTCGAAGATTCACAATGCAGCTCAGGTCGTGAAGTAAATGATGACGATCAACTTATGAACGAGTACATGTGTGAGATGAACAAACTGAAAATGAAACCCAAGAAAGATTCTTCTGAGACCTTTGACGTAAACAATGAATTCAAATATTTTGAAGCTACTTTGAATAGAAGTGAAAATTTGGATCGAATGTACGAGGCGTTGCTTACAATAAAAGCCACCAGCGTAGAGTCCGAGAGAGTGTTTTCAGCTGCTGGTTTATTCGACACAAAGATTCGATCAAGAATGTCAGATCAGACACTTAATGCTCTTTGTTTTCTCAAGTGTTATTTCAAAAATCAAGTTGGATAATAAACTTTTTAATTCAAATGTTACACATACTTGATTGAATCAAATATATATATATATCATATATATATACCGTCCCCTCAGTAGCCCTCCACAATCCGCAATTAGAAACCATAGTAATGAAAACAACCATCCCCTTCACAAAACTCAGTTTGAAATTTTAACTAGATCCAATAACCTCACAGAACTCCGAATTTTAGAATCTTTGTACATCTATAGAAACAAACCCTCCATTAACAATAATAGTTCATCCTACAAATTACAGCTCTTTTAACTAACCAACCGATTCTCATAGACATATACTTTCTAATCCTCTGACCATCCAGTTTTCTCTTAGGCTTTGCCAAGTATGGAGGTCGATGTAAACATTGTGTATTTACCTCTTGAGGTAATTTAATTTAATTTTAATTTTTGTAGTGATGAAATTTTAATGATTTTAATTTTGTATTGATGCAATTTTCATTTTGTTTTAAGGTTTTAATTTTAATGGTTTTAATATTGTATTGATGTAATTTTCACTTTTTACTTTTGTTTTAAGGTTTTAAGACTTAATTCACTGATGATGACAAAAGATTTGTCGAAACGTCTGAAGTACAAAAAACAAATGAAAATGCTTGCCGTTGTGTTGGTCCTTCTGTTCATCTGTAAGCTCCGTTTCCCTAAGAAGAAGTCAATAGCTTTGATATATATATATATATATATATATATATATATATAATATATATATATATATATACATACCGGGTGTCCGAGAATTATCTGTACAATTTTTGGCTGTTATTAAAAGTCAACCATGAAGTGTAGAAATTCCAGTGTTGTCCCATTTTACAGAGAATATCACTAAGTTTTTTCTGATACCACGTTTTGACAAGTTTTTTAGAAATGTACGCGGGTGACAGACATTGGTGATTTAAAAGCAAGAATCACAGCTGCTATTGAGCGAATTGATGTGGATATGCTGCAGCGTACATGGCAACATTTGGAGTATCGATTGGATGTTTTGCGAATCACTAATGGTGCACATATCGAATGTTTGTAACAACGTTACTTTAATAAAAGAAACTTTTGAAAATACAGATTCTAAATAATCTTGTTTAAGAATTTTACGTGTGTTATCAAGAATTTTATTAAAAGATGAAATTGTACAGATAATGTTCGGACACACTGGAATTTCTAAAAAACTTGTCAAAACTTGGTATCAGAAAAAACTTAATGAGATTCTCTGTAAAATGGGACAAGACTGAAATTTCTACACTTCATGGTTGACTTTTAATAACAGCCAAAAATTGTACAGATAATTCTCGGACACCCTGTGTATATATATATATATATATATATATATACTTACTTTCCAGAAAGGTTAAAAATCAAGTAGCCGAGTTGCCTTATGACTACAGAGCTTGACATTCAGTTTTGAACCTTATACCCTTCAACAATAGAAACTGAACAGAAGAAACATTGAAATAAACATTTCACATGAAAAAGGGTTTAATAAACAGAAATAGACCGATATGAGAGGATGTATGGACCTCAAAACATACAACAACTTGTGTTGTGTTCTCAGAGTCATTTTTATCATATAGCTAGACGAATACATTCATTTCTTTCTTCAGGTTAAATATAGTTGTTACGAAAAGCAAAAATCAGTTTAATTACAGTTCAATACCGATAGAAATTTCTGAATTAATATTTGTATTATATGAAATTAGAATAATGGAAATATTATCTAAATTAAAATAAATCACATCTAATTTTCAATTATAGGGATAACTTATGCTTTTTCAATTGTAAAGACATATTTTATGAAGCGGATAAACTGTTTTAATTATTCATCCGTCAAATATGTTTTTCTACCTCTAATTATCCACTTAAACATTATTATTATTTTATTATATACTCGTACATGTATACTTCTGTTAAGCTTATTTAAATTAAATTTAAATTTATGGAAGCTCAGCCTGCAATCTTAGTACATTTCTGTCACATCAGCTGTTTTCAGAATAGTAAATAAGTTTTATTTTCTCTAACAATGAATTATTATTATTATTATTATTATTATTATTATTATTAACTATTTATCTTAAATTATTTTCTTAACCTTTATTATACAATTAGTTTCAGAGCTACGAGTCGTGATCACTAATATATTTCTGAAGGAAAACTGCAGAAGGGTCGACAAAATTGTGTATATTATATATATATATATAAGCAAACAACCACAGGGAAAAGGAAACACGAAGTCCGAGCGCTTTCGTGATATATTCACATTATCAAGGAGAAACAGAAAATATTTTCTGTTTCTCCTTGATAATGTGAATATATCACGAAAGCGCTCAGACTTCGTGTTTCCTTTTCCCTGTGGTTGTTTGCTTATTAATAAGATCACGTGTTATTCTGTGATTTTAGTGCATATATATTAGTGATGTAGGTCACATCCGCATCCGCATCCGCGGAACATCCGCACATTTTCTCGCATCCGCGTCCGCATCCGCACTTTCGACTGCGGATGTCGTGCGGATGTGGACCGTTGAGATAAAACGTCATTAATAAGCGGAAATTATCAAATTCTACTATATTAATAGAACTAGTTCATTGTGCGCAAAAGTGATGCAAGCGACAAGACGAGAGGCTGTTCTTGTATGAAGTTACTCTCTTGCAACCTACTTAGATCCACGTTACAAGGCTAAGATATTTTCACCTAGTACATTAGAACGAGTTAAATCATCACTTGGCAAAGCAGTTGAAGAGCTTCAATCTCTTGAATCTGTCGCTTCGCCACCCACCAAAAGAATAAAAGTTTCAGTGACAGAACCAACACCTTCAACAAGCAAATCTATCACAGAATCTGTCTCTCAGTTTCTTGAGTCAAGCAGCAATGACGAGACCTACGCGATGTCAAAAGATGTAGTGAAATGATCGAGAGCTATCACCAAGAAAAACGCCTGGCTGCATGTGACAATCCTATTAGTTGGTGGAAAAATACGCAGAATATCTATCCATACTTGAGTAAACTTGCAAGGAAACATTTAGCCTGTCCTCCAACAAACGTACCAAGCGAGAGATTATTTAGCAGTGCTGGATTAATATATGATGAAAAGAGAAACAGACTGGCAGCAGAAAAGGCAGAAAAATTAATGTTCCTTAAGCATAACCTTCCTATAATTAAGTTTGAACATTAAACGATGAACATCTTAGTTTACTTTATTTTAATTACTCATTTATAAATATGCCTAATAAAACTTTAAACTTAATATAAATAGTTATCAAGCTAATTAAAGATCTCTTTCTATAAGGGTGGAGGTTGGGGAAAGAGGTCGGTGGGGTGCATTTGAGTTGGGTTCACGTCCCGCATCCTGGTAACACAATTATGGTTTCTAATTGTGGCTGAAACTCAACAAAATATAACGAATTTATTTGCAGACGAATTCACTAATTGATTTCTATATTAGTTAGATGCTTTATATTATTTTATATGTTCAGAGAAAAGTACAGCAATTATTGTACAATTAATCAATTATACTACATTATAGCTACAGCTCTCTCTATATAATAACTTATTATATACGTTAAACACAACAAATCTCGAATATATCCTAAAAAATAACGAAAATGTAGACATCCGCATCCGCGGATGTTGAAATCAAACATCCTCATCCGCATCCGCATCCGCGGATGCGAAAAAAATGACATCCGCTACATCACTAATATATATATATATATATACACAGAGGGTGATCAAATTATTAGAGCCACTACATAAAAAATAGTTTTTCTTGTATAAGTTTATTTCTAATGCTAATAACACTGGTCTCCAGCCAAAATGCTTCGGAAATAAAAGTAGACAATCTTTACTAATTTTGGGTCACTGAATACGAAAATGATGCCTAAAATTGCCAATTGGCTCTATTTATAAAGATATCAGGCAACCCTGCACCCTACTAACTGGACTGCATCTGTCGCGTAATATGTAGACGCCAGTGACACAGCGACGCATTGACTCTACTGCGCATCCGCGTAGTTATATTTTTTTATTTTAATAAATTAATGTAAATATATACATATATATACAATAAAATGTAATTTTAAATTTATCTATTACATTGTGTTTGTAAATTATTTATTAAGAAAGAGATTGGATCATTTTAACATATTGCTTCCCATAATGTTTTTGATATTAATGTAAATGGAATACTAACCTAACTTAACCTTACCTAATTTAAAATTATTAAAATGCAATGTAATTACATTAATTTATTAAAATATAAAAAATATAACTACGCGCATGCGCAGTAGAGTCAAGGCGTCGATGTGTCATAGGCGTCTACATATTACGCCACAGCATCAGTTCATTCGCGGAAGTCATACAGTGTACCCTTGTCAAACTCTTTTTAGTGTTTGCTTTTGAAACTGAATTTTTTTCAGCCTAATTTGAACAAAGGTGCCTCGTAATTGCGTGAACAGTGTAGATAAATTCTGTTATGTTTGTGGAGAATTGACTTTTGCATCACAAAAGCGTGCTATAACCGCCGTAATTAGGAAAGCCTATCACCTTTATTTTGGCTGTAAGATTGGAGATCAGGACAAGAGCTGGGCCCCACACATATGCTGCAATACTTGTGCAATGCAACAAACCTTCTCCAGTGGTTGAATCGGAAAAGGAAATCTATGCATTTTTCAGTGCGAATGGTGTGGAGGGAACCAACAGATCATGTCAGCAATTGTTACTTCTGCATGGTGCCTCCAGTCAAGAAAGATATTTCCAAGAAGAAAAAGTGGATTTTACAATATCCGAACATACCCTCTGCTATACGCCCGGTACCTCACGGCAAAGGACTACCCGTTCCTGAGGCCCCACACTCATTCTCCCTGGAGTCAGAGGACGAGGAGAATGAAGGAACCTGCGAAACTTGTGAGCCTTCAACTTCACAAGACCCTGAATTTGTTTATAACTTCACAACTTCTAAACCGCACATGATAACTCAGAATGAATTAAACGACCTTATCATAGATTTAGAACTGCCAAAGAGTAAGGCAGAGCTGTTGGGCTCCAGATTGCAGCAGTGGAATCTCCTCGCTGAAAATGTTAGTGTGTAAATTTCGTGACCGTCAAAAAGATTTTGTCCCATTCTTCATCATGGAAGGTGACCTTGTAGCTTGCAACGACATCGATGGTCTGATGGCAGCTCTCAACATTATTCACAATCCTGATGAGTGGAGACTATTCATTGATTCATCGAAGTTGAGTCTAAAAGCTGTTTTGTTGCATGTTGGCAACGTATTGCCATCAATTCCAGTTGGTCATGCAGTCCACATGAAGGAAACATATAACAACATGAAATTGCAACTTTTTGAACTGCATAAACTATGACAAACATCAGTGGCAGGTTTGTGATGACTTGAAAGTTGTTGCTATCGTGCTTGGACTGCAGCCGGGCTACACTAAGTATTGCTGTTTTCTGTGTGAATGGGATAGTCGGGCTAGGACTTCTCATTACATCAAGAAGGATTGGCCACTCCGACACTCATTGGAACCTGGAACAAAAAATGTTCAGTATCCTCCACTTGTAGAATCGAGCAAGATTTTGTTACCACCCTTACACATCAAACTGGGCGTCATGAAAAATTTTGTTAAGGCTATGGATAAAACGGGGGCAGCTTTTAAATACCTCGGTGGTAAATTCCCAAAGCTCAGTGAAGCAAAAATCAAGGAGGGTGTATTTGTTGGTCCACAGATCCGCGAGCTTCTTTGAGATGAGGAATTCGACCATATCCTAGATGGTGAGAAGACAGCGTGGAATGCTTTCCGGTTAGTAGCAACCAATTTTCTCGGAAATACCAAAGCTGACAATTACATGGGGCTGGTGGAAAACCTGCTGTTGTCCTATCAAAAAATGGGCTGCAATATGTCTTTAAAGATACATTTCCTCCATTCGCACCTGGAATTTTTTCCGGTCACCTGCGGAGCAGTCAGCGATGAACATGGTGAACGTTTCCGCCAGGATATCTCGGCGATGGAGAAACGCTACCAGGAGAAATGGAGTTCATCATTGTTAGCAGACTACTGCTGGACAATAACGAGATGCTCCAGAAGTTGAATACAAGAGACAAGCAAAGAAGCGACTGGTTGAATCAATATAAGTGACTGCATTGTACAGTTACTAATATATGGTATACATATACGCAAAATGTGAAACTTAAATTTTCTTGGAAACTGCAGTCAATCGACTGTTTTTATGGTCATATTCGTTTTCAGCATCCCAAAATCCATAATAGGAAACACATTTTATCTCCGAAGCAAAAACTTTTTCAAAATTGGTAGACCAGTGTAACAGTAAAATTTGGCTAATTTAAACACTTATTTTATTTCAGAATATATTTATATACACTACAGTCATATTAAACACATTTACTACTTAGTGGGTCCTCCTTTGGCCTTAATTAAGGCAGCAACCCATCTAGGCATACTCTCTATACAGGCTTTGCAGCTGGCTTGTATCTCAGGATCACGGTTCCAAACGGCAATTATTCGTTCTATTAACTGTATTCGAGTTGTTATTTCCTCGCCTTTCAGTCTACGCTTTACTATTTCCCATAGGTTTTCGATAGGGTTCATATCCGGAGAGTTTCCTGGCCAATCCACGAGAGGAATATTCTTTGCAGCCAGAAAACTTTTAACTGACTTTGCAGTGTGGCATGGGGCCGCATCTTGCATAAAATGGAATGGCTCACCATTTGGAAACCAGTCGGCGATCTGTGGAATAAGTCTTGTTTCCAAAACCTTTCGGTATTGGTCCTGCCTCATAGTACCCTCAACAATGTAAATTCGTCCAGTACCTTTACCGCTTATCACTGCCCATATCATGACAGATGTTGGATGCTTAACCGTACTAACGACACAGTCTGGATGATATTCCTCACCAACACGTCGCCTAACGTACTGTGATTTATCAGACATGACTAGGAATGTGGATTCGTCACTGAAACACACCTGCAAATGAAAAGAGAAAGAAATGATTGCAACCAAAATGAAGTGTGCCTTGTCATACAAATATCAAAATAATACATTTTATTCCAAATAAGCATACAAGATCACTAAAATATTGTGACTTACCGATTTCCAGTCATCTACAGTGAACTTTGAGTAGTATTTAGCCCACTTTAGGCGTTTTTTGATCATTGTTGGAGTCAATTTTGGCGTTTTCCTTGGCCGGCGACTACTCAATCCAAATTCCTGGCACGCCTTCTTAAGGTCATTGTCGAAATGTTGATGTTTTCCTTCTCCAGCTCCAATTTAAGTTTGTTAGTAGTGCTTCTCCTATTATTTACTAGTTTCTTTTCAATGCATCTGTCGGCTCTAGGTGTAGTTATCCTTTTCCGACCACATTTACCCTTTCTTTTTGGAGTCAGCTCTGGATTATCCCCTTCAACTTTAATTTTTTGATGCGATCCTGTCAACACTCGCACGTGACACATTCAGTTCTCGGGCTATTTTTCTGTGAGAATAATCAGTTGCAGTCAGCAGCGAGAGCATTCTACCTTTCTTCTTTGGCAATATATCACATTTCTTACCCATGTTGGGCAGCCTACAGTACATAAAAGTTATTCCTGTAAAGAAACACTAATTTAATAAAAAGAATCACAATACGTTGCTGAGAAACAATATCATACGGGTGTATGAGCGCATATTCTACGTACAATGGTTTAAATATAATAACTTATCATTAACTTAACATACACTTAACGCACCTGACCACTTGCCACAACCTTCCACATTCACAGCTGAAACACTACTGAACCCACTTTTCACATACTCCCCTCCCCCTACTCCCCAAATTAACCCCTATCCCCAGTTTCTGTTAACAATTTGAAATACTGTCTGCATACTTAAAAGGTTATTATTTAAACTAAAAACACCATATTATAATGAAAGTGTGTTTTTCAAGGGGTGGCTCTAATAATTTGATCACCCTCTGTGTGTGTATATATATATATATATATATATATATATATATATATATACTGTTTGTCTTTTATCCTTGTTTTTAATTCTTGTAAGAACCGAATCCGATAAATACATGTTCAACAATCTGTTAATATTAAGAGGTAAGCCCATATAGTACGATGTGGAACCAGTAGAAGTGGAAGATGAATTGGCCACATCCGCATGTTGACCAATACTTGAAGCTGAGGTCTCTGGGTATGGACATTGAGAAGAGGCTGTATTTGAACAGTCAGATGGCATAATTGAAGAACCTGTCAACCCTGTATCACTGGCCGTTGTAGATGTCAGTGGTCGTTCATTAGCTGTAATTCCAACAGACTGAGGTTCTTTACTATGTGTTTTATTGTTTGACTTGAAAAAACTAGATATGTCCATTGAACCAACAGAATCATCTTTTTTTAATTTTTTACGACTAGATATTTTAGTATTCAAATACAATCTGGGATCTTTTCCGTTTGACTGCCGCCATTGAAACATAAGAGGTGAGTGCCCCCAGCCTTCTTTACTTAGCCTTATAAGGCTAACTAACGAAAATATCACGACCTAACCTAACCAATCGTTAGGTCAACTGTACGACCTTGACGATTGGTTAGGTTAGGTCGTGATATTTTTTTAGTTAGCCTTATAAAGCTAACTAAAGAAGGCTGGAGGCCCTGATCTTCAGGTGATCCCCTTATTTTTCTGAGTACACGATTAAAACTTAAAAATTAAGCATGGATCTTGAAAGTAATTAAAATTGTTTATAAGAAACAAAATTTGAAGGGGAAATTAAGAAAAGCTTTTTTATAAAGTAACTTATTTTGTATCATCAAGACATTTCAGTTAAAATACAAAATGTTTAATTATGTTTCAATGGCGGCAGTCAAACGGAAGAGATCCACAATCTGTAATAGACAACCAATATTATTGATGTATGAATTTACTTTAGCATAATAAAGTGAATTGGTTACTAAAACATAGTCAAAATATTTTTAGTAGAAATAAAATAAACAACAATAAAGTAAATTTATAGCTAATTGAAAGAGCAATGAATATCAATAAAAAATCTGATTGGTTTCAATAATCTGATATTCCTATATAAACTATAAATATAAACTATATAAACCATAAATATAACCTATATAAACCCCCACTATTATTTAATAACAAATATTAATAGTGTATTAGTCTTGTGTATTAGTAATTGTGTATTATTAATAGTGTATTAGTAATAAATATTAGTCTTGTAGGTTATCTCCCCCCCCCACTATTAATAACAAATATTAATAGTGGGGGGGGGGGGCGGATAACCTACAAGAAGCATAAATAAAGTATTCAACAATTTTTAACGAAAAAATAATATACATTTGTAGGTAATACCATGTAATATTGTTTATATATAGTCTCATTATGTATGAAAATAAAAATATTGTGATAAATATTATGGAGAATAAAACAACCAATTATTATATTTTGAACTAGGTAAATAGAATAAAATAGGATAAACAGTACGCAAATATACAATTATACAATATAAAAAATTGCCACTGTAAAAGACCCAAACACACATTCATGTGTCACTTGCTCAAGATTGGCATAATTAGGCCCTGTAGCTGTAGCTATGCCTACCTGCTACCTGCATATCAACCATTATGTAATAGAGTCATGCAAATGAATACATAATTGCATTAGAATAAATAATTTCAATCAAATAAACATAGGAAATAGGTTGTTTCATATTTGCTTCAATAGTCAAAGTTAGGCCGCCATCCATGATTCCATCACATTACAATTATATACCAAGGCAGCATTAGCAAGTCAATATCTTAATACTGCAATATAATATGAGTAAAATTAAACTATGTAATAGAACTTATAGAAAACAAAGTTATTTATTTACCTCTATCCCCTTTAAAAGTACTTAAATTAAAAGCAACAGAAATGAACAGATCAAGCTGGCTATTACACTCATTGCTTTAGTATTAGGGCCAGCATGGGTCTTGTTTACAATGGATTTTATGGCAAATGCCAAACTACAGATAAGATTTAGAGCCAAGTTGGCGACTTTGGCTGTATTCTTTTGGCTGCTTTATCCATGGATTTGACCGAGTTCTTTTTAAATGATTGAATACAGTATTATTTTCGTTTTTTAACTGAGTTGGTGAAATCTATTTAGTGGGTGGGTGAAATCCTTAACTGGGTGGGTGATCACCCACCCAGTTAACATGTTAGATTTAGGCCTGACTAGCACCAATTTACATTTCTTCAATTAATACTTCTCTAATTTAGCGTCTGTTTGCAACTTCCTATTTTTTCTCGTAATAATCCGTTCTTTTCACTTTTCATTCGCGCCATTCAATCATAGCATTTACAACAATGTGCATACTCACCTGTTTGTAGCAAGTTGATCCAATCCACAACCTTTACAAACTCAATCACACAGTTATACATTTTTGCACGAATAAACTGTTATAGCGTTATTACTTTTATGTTCACAGATCTCATATAAAACACAATAGTTCTGTACAAAACGTTAATAAAGAAAATTTTTCAAACTCAATATATGTATATAATCGACCATACGCTTTCTACACATGCATGGGCGCCCGCAGGTAGGGGCAAGGGGGGGCGCTTGCCCCCCCATGGAAATGCCAAGAAAATATATTAAATATTTTCTAAGAAAATATTTATATCCTAAACTTGCTGAAAAGTATCCAACTGCCTCCTAAAGGGTGAAAAATTTTATTTGTGTGCATGATAAAAGGTTGCTACCTTTTTATTTGTTCAGAAGTCCCCCCTTAAAATTACTTACATTTACTTCAGTGTGCTTTTTTCTTCATTCTATCATGTTTCTGTTATAAATAAAATAAATGATTGTTATCATGTGCATTGTATGTATATACAATATATATTTGCATTTTCCATTACAGAAAATGCAACACTAAACTTGTTTAGAATTAACCTGCTGGTTCCTAAGGGGTCAAAAGTTTTTTGCTTGCTCCGGTCCCTACCTATTAATACATTAAATTTTGCCCCCCCTTGGAAAAAATCCTGCGGGCGCCCATGTACACATGTATTTAAGCGTAAAATTTAATAACTACCCATGCATATTTACACAAGTCAAGTCTAGACATGATATATAACTTGGAGATTGTAGGCGTCATTCAACCAGAGGACAGGAAGTGTTTAAACCTCGTTTCTCCCTGCATTGTGCTCCTTACTTGATCTTTTTCTAGCTCTCATCTACCTATGAACAGACTGGCATACTCTCAAGCACACGCATCTCTATCTATTCCTTACTACACACACATGCATCTTATACAGTACACAGCCTTTTCAAAAAAAGGTATAGTTTTCAGCAGTCTCGGAGATTCGCATTTGGACCCACGTCCCTGCACTATATATATACAGGCTGGGGCAAAAGTCTGGCCCCATAGGAAGTTTATAATGGAAAAGAAAATTTCGGCCTACCTTAATGTTTTAATTCAGAAATTACAATAGGTGTTCAAATTGACCTCCACCTTCTTCTAAACACTTTGTAACCCGGTTGACGCAAGACGTTTGCACATTCCTGAGGATGGTAATATTCGTTCTTATGGCTTCAAATTCTGCTGTTATGGTATCCTTTAGCGCCTGTATTGTTCTTGGCCTGTTAACGTACACAACTGATTTAAGGTGTCCCCATAAGAAGTAATCCAAAGGAGTCAGGTCCGGAGATCTGGGCGGCCATTCAATTGGCCCACGTCGACCAATCCATTTCCCTTGAAATGTTTCTTGCAAAAATTCGCGAACGGCCCTTGCGAAATGCGGCGGAGCCCCATCGTGCTGAAACCACATAGCTCTCCGATGCCGTAATGGTAGTTCATACAATCGAGGCGTAAGGAAATTTGCTAACAAATGAAGGTATGATTCACCAGTTACAGTGTCGGGGAAAAAGTATGGGCCAATTATCGTATCTCCCCACATAGCAGCCCATACCATAACTCTTGGGTTGTACTGCGAGCGTCCGTCCTCAATCCAATGTGGATTTTCTTTAGCCCAATATCGTGCATTATGTCTGTTGACTGAACCGTTTAGGTAAAAAATTGCTTCGTCACTGAACATGATACGCTTTTCCAACTGCCTATGTTGCATAAACCACTGACAATACTCCCTACGACGATCTAGGTCATCATCGTGTAGTTCCTGGACTAATTGGACTTTATACGGATGAAAATGATTGGTAGAGAGAATGCGACGAACCGAACCGAAATTTTAGTCTATGTGAACATAAACCTCCTATGGGGCCAGACTTTTGCCCCACCCAATCGCAAGGTGAATAAGTGCCCAGTAGTTAGGTTTGGTTGAGAAATGAACCCAAAAATTTTTTTAGAGCAAACGGATAAGGGCCTGCTTGCGGATTTGCAATTAAAGTTTGTTATGGTTTTTGACCCAATTTTCGTCATACGCGATAGGTAAACTCGTCATTTTTTAAGACATAATATTAATTAATTATAGATGTAGCAACTCATTATCATTTTCTATCCCAAGAGGAGACAATGCCTAATGTACAGGGTGTCCCGTAAGTCTGGACCCATAGGGAAAAATAATAAAATTACAAAATAGTCCAAAAATTTATTACATAATCTGTTCAAAGTGTCCGCTGTTGTGTCGCACACATAGTTGAAGACGCAATCTCCACTGCGACAGCACTTTCTGAATCACAGTCGCAGAAATTTCTTGACACGCCTCCACAATGCGTGCTTTAAGGTGGAAAATGTTCTGAAGTTTGACCTCGTACACTTTGGCTTTCAAGTGGCCCCACAAATAAAACTCCAGTGGAGTAAGATCATAATAAAAAAATAATAAAAATAATAATAAAAATAATAAAAAAATATATTATAAATAAATTTTTGGACTATTTTGTAATTTTATTATTTTTCCCTATGGGTCCAGACTTACGGGACACCCTGTATATCATGTGTTTTAAATGTAAAATGATAAAATTTCGTTGAAAAAACATGCATTTTTTGCTCAATTATTCACATATTTTAGCTACAAAACTTGAAAAAATACTTTCAAAAGGTGATAAATCCAAAAAAATCACATGTTCCCATGTAAAAAGAAAAACTATTCATATAAATCATCATAAGACTGAGAATAATGTCCTTTTGACATAAATGCAGGACGCATCTTCCTGCTCAGTACTTTCGTAAGGATACATCTGTGACGAGTTTCAAACCCGTACACGGTATGGGAAGCCTCTGTCACTAATTTCACACTCCTCTCAACACTCTGAGAGTGAGAAGGCAAGTCTGGAATGTCTGGCTTAGTGTTAGTGTCCATGAATGACTGGATTTCTTCATCAGATAGGTGCTGTGTGGTAGGTGGTTCCATGACATCAGGGTCAGTGAGGTCGATGAGCTCATGCCAGTGATTTGCATTCCAATTCACCTGGGAAATTTTCTTCCCTGCTTCCTGGTTGCTCTCCATTCTATAAATGAAAAATGAAAATGAAAATATAAATGAAAATGAAAATATAAATGAAAATATAAATATAAATGAAAAATAGTACTCAAATATTGCCGTTTCAATAATACAAACAAATTATCCACTTAAAGTGACAATTATAATATTTTTTCCATATATTTAGAGAATAACTCAGCTTTGGCCAAAAAAAAATAATAATAATTACAAGAAGCGAAAAATTTACCTGTGTCTGAGAGTGAGTATAGTCTGAAGCCCAAGGTTCCTGATTCTGTCTTCTTCATCTTTCACCATGGCATAGAGGATGTTCTCAGGTCGGAGGCAGAAAACATTACCCTGGATGTTCTGCTTTACAATGCGTTTCACATCATCAAATGGAATCAGCCTCAGTCGGCTGATAGCGGAGAAGAGGATGCGAGGAGAATCATGCAGCTTAGAGGATGCCTTTATCTCAAACCATGCAGGAGCATAAACTCGAACAATGTAATGGACCAACTTTTTCAAATTCAGATTTGGTCTGTTGTCTCTTGAGTACAAACAAAGAAGTCGTATGGCAAGAATTAACCACCTTGCATGGTTAAGTGGACCAATCTTCCAAGCAGCCCATCTGTCATCTACTCTTCCTGATCCGATCCCTCTGCAATACTCATACAGAAGCCTTTGATCATGACTGCGGTCTTTCAGTACTTCCTCTGGAATGTACCCTTCAATGATTGGAGTTTCCACAGCTTCAAACTGTACCTGAGGTTCATCCTGGGTATCTTCTGCGCACCTTTGCCCAAGGTGCTCGCTGAAACTTCTTGGGCCAGTTATCACTCCATCCATTTTTTTGAAGAGAGCTTTTAGTGGGAGTTCATTCTGATGCAGTGCGCAACCAATAGTGTGCAGTTTCCTCCCCAGAGTTTCTTCAAGTTTTACCACTAAACCACTCTTCAAGCCAGTGTTGCGGTATTATCAAGAAGAATGGCTCGGATACTTTCAAGGCTATTATATTCTTCAAGAACACTGAATGTCTCCTGAGCAAGGACCTCACCAGTGGCGCCTATAACAGGAATTGTTCTGTGGGTCAAGTAGGCGCCAGGAGATTTTCCATCTTCATAGGTGAAGGTGAGGTGATGTTCTGCGTCCACACACTTTCTGAGAACAGTTTCCCCTTCAGGTGTCTCTATTTCTTTGTAAGTCATGGTATTCTCGTCAACCTTCCCATCCACAACTACACAAATGAGCTGTGTCTTTTTCTCTGATTCCACACCCTCACTAACTACCCTAATTTGGGCTTTGGCCCTGTCTAATTTGCACTTGTCAATCATGATGTGATTGATGTCAACTTCAGGTCTCAGTAGGTGTTTGATGTCATGGAGCAAGGCATTCCCAAGAGCCGCGCCCAGATTTGATGAACATTCACCTCTGACAAGTTCCATAGCATATCTGGGAAACTTTAAAAGGCTGTAGTCTCCTGAAGGCATCTTCCTAGGCTGCCATTCATCTTCTCCTTCCTGTAAATGGAAAATATTAATGCGTTTTCTGTTTATTTATTTATTTATTTATTTATTTAATTTATTTATTTTTATTTATTTTTATTTATTTACTTATTTACTTATTTAATTTATTTATTTATTTATTTATAATTATATATAATTAATATAAATAAAAGGAAACTAACCTCGCCACCAGATGAACTGCTTGTGAGTCCAGGCAACTCTGTAGGCTGTATGAAAGATCCTACTAGCTCAACTTCCTCCTGAGGTAGTACACGTTGCTGTCTTTGTTTGGCCTTCCTGTCTCTTTTGGCAGCAGCTGTGTCCACTGAAGACAGCTGGTATGCACCCTTAGGACCTGTTTTGGATCGCTGATCACAAAGGTATGCTCTTTCTTCAAGTGGCACCTTTGCATTTCGAGAGCAAACACAGATGATGTGTTCTTGTGTACACTTGTCCTTCTTACAGTATACTCTTGAATCACTGCAAGGCAAAATATCCAAAGAACAGGAACAGGCAGAAATATAAAAAAGTTTGTCCAAGTTACCATCCAGATTTCGCTTGACACTTGCCTTAGCATGCTTACGATTAATGTCTTTCACAAGAGTGAGTAGGTCTTTAACCTTTCTGTCAATGGATTTGTCATTAATCAAAGGCAGCCTTGGATTCACTGAAGACCAAATGGATTTTAAATCCTTGCTAACTTGCTGCACTAAGGTCCAAAATTCTGCGCCAGGGTTAGCATGATTAAGGTCATAATAGTATTGAATCAGCTGCCAGTAAGTGCTTGGTTCGGTCATTAATAATTCACAAGGACCACCTCCATACTTTTCTTCACTTTTCTTTCGGGTTAGGTGTTTTGTTTTCGCTTTCGGCATTATTTACACCAGAAAATCTGAAACATAATGAAAAGTGTTAATGCGAATAGCAATATGTAAGAAATAAGCGTGAACGGTCACAGGAAATATAATATTTTACCATTATTTTTTAATAAAGATGCATAATTAATAATTATATAAAAATACAAGCAAAACGTTGATATTTATGCTTTTAGAAACAAGTTAATAATTTTGGGTTTGCTTTGTTTTGGTTGCGCGTATGCCGCTTACGATATTTTACGCATGAAGCGACAACGGAAAAAATTAAAACTTAAAAGCTAAATTCGCATTCTGATCTTTTATCAAAATGCATTTCTTTGTGATTTTCACATTTCATAGATGAAACGACAACTACTGGATGTTTATTCGCTTTCTGGTACCAACTTCGACCACCCCTAATATATATATATATATATATATATATATATATATATATATATATATACACACACACATATATATATCGAGGCACTGTGATTAACAAACATATACATGCAGGAACATTTTTATATATTTCATTCAATTCAACTAGCCCATAAATATTAGTGCGAGAGGTGTGAAAGAGTAACTTTAGCTCCACTTGTAAAAAACACGTAGAATTGATGATAGCTTGGACCCACCTATCAACTTGTGGTATCCTCTTGGTGCATTCGTTGATGATCTTCAGCCTGCACACTTAGCATGATCATAAAACAATATATTTAGCGAAGTAGTGATAGGAGTTCTGGCTTTTCTGAGAAGTTTTTGACTCCAGCCACAGGTTCGAGCAAACACCTCCTCTATCCAGGTGCTGTTATTGAAAATATAGTTCATTTCAAGTACCATATCAGTATAACAATACAATAAAATGTTGCTACACAGATTTATTTTCTTATTGTTGCAAAATCTTAATATGGAAACAAAGAAGGAAAAAAAAGATTGAAAGAAATTCAAGTTTTTAATTTGGGATGTATGTTGAAGAAACACACACACACACACACACACACACACACACACACACACACACGATTTCTTTGCAGGTTATTCAGAGTGTAAGGCTGTAGGTTTGTATCTAATGTTTTAATAACTAGGCATTGTTGTGAAACTAGAAGTAAAATCATTAGGTTTAACTGGGGTTAGCTAGTGTTTTGGTATCTAGGCTTATGACAATTTATTCTATGCAAATATATTTTAGATATTAGTAAACACATTTAACTTGGGAAAATTTTTAAAGAGATTATGAATACGTGTCTTTTTGCCCTTTATAATCTTACGACCAGTGCAGCCGAGAGGGCGGAGAAGCCGGGATAAATCCCCTGGGCCCGGACCTATAGAGGGCCCGGAAAGAGGCGGATAAAATCTAAAAATATTAATAAAGCAATTGATTGAATAACAGAGAGGAAATATAATTAATGAACATATATTTTATCGATATTATCATAGTCAAACTGAAACAGATAAAATATTATCTGCGGTCAACCAATGCCCAAGACCGTCTGACTGATTTGAGAACTATTGTAATTGAAAGCCAGTTAGCCCGTACTTTAAATTTCATCGGAATCATTTACCACTTTGCTAAAGAGAAGGCAAAGAAAGTACACTTCTAATTATGAAAATCTTGGAGTAAACAATTGTCTTGCCTGCTTGGACTGGTACTGCATTTGTAAATTGTATGGTGATACAATTAATATAATTGATTCGAAAAATAAATTGGTCATTTTCCTCTGAGTTGTTTATTCATACTGTACGTTTTCAGTAGTAATTTGGACATATAATCAGTTTGCTTGTTATGTACACATAAAACATTCATAATAAAATACTAAGTAAACAAGGGGGGCCCATATACTAATACTTTCCCGGGGCCCGGGGCAGCTCTCGGCGGCCCTGCTTACGACCATATTTAAGATTTTATGCAGAGCTTGCACATTTCAAGCATTATCCTTCTTCTTCTTCTTCTTCTTCTTCTTCTTATTATTATTATTATTATTATTATTATTATTATTAAGGTCAAAGTGCAATCACTTTCAGATCGCTACAGATATGCCAAGATTGTTTATCATAATCAATATGTTTCAAAAGTATCTGCATATTGTTATATGATTCCTTCATATGAACTCTATGCGCAACCGGAGCCGAAGGATAGACATTTCCGTTGTGCGATTATACAGTTTTCAAGCTCAACTTTGATGAATCGATATAAAGCCTCCATTCCTTAGGATTGTGCTCTGAACAAGCTGCCTCCATGAGTGCGTTCACATCATTACAACACATTAAATCACTTTTTATAGAGAAAAACGATGTGAAGTGTGTCCGGCGCTTACGAAACGATGATATTTTTTTGTTTGTGTAAGAGATTCCAAACTTTTGATCTAGAACCAAAGAGCACAGCCTGATTTTTAGACAGATTCAACTCTCTGACAAGATCATTTAACTCTGAGAAATTAAATGAGGTTCATTCGATGAAGGTGGTTAAAATTGGGCATCCAAGTCATCCATGTCTTTGGTGGTTTTGGTACTGGCAAATCGTCATAATGTAAAAGAGGTCTCATGGCTGAAAATAAATTAGGATATTGAATCGTCTGTTTAGATTTTGAGGAATGTCCACTTATCTTTGTTAAGAAGAAGTAGCAATCAGTCGAGTGATCTCTTTTCTCTCTCCATACCATTGGGACTGCTTAAATTAGGGTGGATCGATTTTACATTTTTTTCGATTTCCATATTCTAATAGAGACTAAAACTTGCGCATGCATGAGAAAATAGCCTTTGCAAAATCTTAGCTTAATAGGTAATCATTTTCTGCCCCCGGCAGAGCGATGAAAATCATATTTTAGTAGTCAAAAACGTATTTTTCTTATAATTTTTAAAATATAAAATTTTGCGTGTGTTATTTCATGCCTAAGCAACGATATAAATGCTATGGGAAATATATAAATGCATTATTTAAGACAAAGAGCCGATCTGAAAATATGCATAAAATATACATATTTTCAGATCGGCTCTTTGTCTTAAATAATGCATTTATATATTTCCCATAGCATTTATATCGTTGCTTAGGCATGAAATAACACACACGCAAAATTTTATATTTTAAAAATTATAAGAAAAATACGTTTTTGACTACTAAAATATGATTTTCATCGCTCTGCCGGGGGCAGAAGATGATTACCTATTATGCTAAGATTTTGCAGAGGCTATTTTCTCATGCATGCGCAAGTTTTTGTCTCTATTAGAATATGGAAATCGAAAGAAATGTAAAATCGATCCACCCTACACTGGTGCTTATACATGCATTAATGTTATGATGTATATATGCTTATACATACATATATGGGTACTTACGTATTATCGGGACTACCGTCATTTTCGTTTAAACTAACGAAAATATCACAACTTAACCTAACCAATCATCAAGGGCGTACAGTTGACCTAACCGGGCATTCAGTTAACCTAACCGGTCATTCAGTTGACCTAACCGGGCATTCAGTTGAGGTTAATTGAATTCCCGGTAAGGTCAATTGAATGCCCAGTTAGGTCAACTGAATGTCCGGTTAGGTCAACCGTACGCCCTTCATGATTGCTTAGGTTAAGTTGTGATATTTTCGTTAGTTTAAACGAAAATGACGAGCAAAAATACATAATAAACAGTTTGGTAGTGCCGATAATACGTAAGTACCCATATATGTTATGATGTATATATGCAATATATTTAAATAAATATACGCGTATTATATATAAACATGCAAATATAAATAATAATATGCATAATATAAAGATTTTATGCAAAATAAATGATTAACAATAAATCTCGTATTATGATGCAAACTGAGGCACCCGCCTTCCTTGTAACTCTCTCCCATTTATATATATATGAGGGGTCGCGCGTCTTAAGGTACCTAAGCGCCACCACAGGCGAAAACGTGTTTTTGATGGATATCACTATTTTCATCCTTCCTCTATCGCGTGGTTTGGGTTATAATGACCTTAGACACTAGAAGTATGGTTGAAAACCTTATGAAGCGAGCTACTTTTTTCACCTCTATCGCCAGCCAAAAGTTCACCCAAAGTTCGATATAATAAGAAAATAAAAAATTAAAAATATAATTATATATATATATATATATATATATATATAATATAAAATATGAAAATCTATTCCAAAAACTCATCAACATCTTCATTAGCATACTTAGAACTCTAATTTAGCCAAAAATGAACGTTCTAACTCAATTAATAACAGAGATACTATTGTCAGAATATTGCTGAACTTTGGATGCGATTTCTGACGAATTTTAATTTTGGCGCTTAGGTACCTTAAGAAGCGGGACCCCTCATATATTATTAATAATAATTAATAATAAGTTAAACAACATCAAATAAACACGTCTGTGCTAAAACCCTCTTCTTTATGTACATAATTAAAGAAAACTGTAGATTGGTTTCGCCTGGGATAACAATTGTACTATCTACATATTTAACTTATAAATTCACATTACTTAATTAAAACTTCTCTAAATTGATGGCTGCTCACATTTTATTATAATTATTATAATAAAATGCGACTAACCTTTTCAATTTGTGGCTATGCATATTTACAAATGTTTATTTACACGAGTCAAGTCTAAAGACTCGTGTGTGTGTATATATATATATATATAATATATATATATATATATATAATATATAAAGGGAAACCTTTTAAATCCTTCATATCTCGGCAAATACGGTAATATAAAGGGAAACCTTTTAAATCCTTCATATCTCGGCAAATACGGTACATAGAACCATCAAATTTTTGTATGTTAGTACTTGGTAATTTTATGGTTTGTGTGCCATCTTTTAGCATTTTAGCTGAGAAATTGGATTTATGGCGAATATTCAAGAAAAATTTTGCTATAATTAAAGTGATTTTAATTAACGCAAGCCAACTGCAGGAGGTTTGGACAAGCTTCTCAAGAAAATCGATAAAACAAGAGATGCTAAAAGATAGCATACAAACCATAAAATTACCTAGTACTAACATACTAAAATTTCATGGTTTTATGTACCATATTTGCCGAGATAGGAACGATTTAAAAGGTCTCCCTTTTTTGTTGCCGACCCGACAATGCAGTAGTAGTGTAAATGGAGAATTTCCAGTGGCATAAAGAAATGTTCAATAAATCCGTAATTTTCATTAGTTTTCCTTGAAATCCGCTCATCGTATAGGAAATTTGTTTGTTTTGGGGTGTGAAAAAAATATTGAAATCTGACCATAACTTTGGATTTTACAGCCAAAGTTCGAGGTCTCCCTTTTTTTTTGCCCACCCGATATATATTGCAAAGACATTAATCCAACTAGGAGATAATTAATTCAGAAATATCAATATAATAATAATAATGAAATGATTCGCTGTCAACAAAGTAGCTAAATATCGGTGAAACAAATTTCACAATTTTGTTAATAAAAGAAATGTGCATCTTCATGAACTTTATACCGATGCTTTTGCTGAAGGTTATATAATTATAATTATAACCAAAACAATTCAAGGAACTATACTATAATGCTTAACTTAGGCGTGTAACCCCTGAACAAGGTTTATCACTCCTTTTTCATTCTTATAAAACGTACTACAGTACTTCCGTTTCAAAGTGTAATGAATCTAGTGCATTTTATTTAAAATGTAAGAACCTGATCAAGGGCAAATTTAGACAAATAAATATTTTGTAACAGGTCAAGCATTCCGCTCATACGAAACAGAACACGTTATTCAACAATCTATCACGTATTCACATCAAAATCACACATTTTCTCCTGTTTGAAGCTGTGGAGTGATTTTAATTGCCGATATAAAAAATAATATGTATGTAATTTCGCCTAAAAACAGGCTGAAATATCGATTAACAACAGAATACTAATAAAATGCTATGACTAGTGTGCAATACTCTATTAGTCATTTCGCGTGCGTAATCTAGAATTAAATGTACATTATGTATCGTTGGCCGACGCCCATGTCCAGCATCGAACTTTTTGTATAGTATTGTCAACATACCTATAACAATGACTGTATTTTTTATTTATGTCGATAATAATGATAGTTGAAAACTAATACATACCCTGGTTGTTAATTCTTATTCATGAGTTATGTATTACCTTGGTATGCATATGAAATTTGTTTGTCTGCTGTGAGGGTTTTTTCAACTCATATTATATAATTCGACCATGCTGAATTCGAAAATGACATTGGTTTTCCTCAATCAGGTCAGGTTTTTTCTCTATTGGCCATTTATTATAAGTCCAATTTTATCCCCAAATTTATTGATTTTTTTAGCTTAAACACTGTAGATACGAGTAATATTATAAGAACACTCGTGAAAAATGAAAACATTGTGTGAATAAATACTTTTATTCATACAATGAATATGGAAAAAAGTTTATTGAGGAAGGAATGAAGTTTTTTTGGCTTTCCGTCTGTGTTTTTCTTCGGACACGTCTCGCTTCAAACACCAGCAATAGTCCGCCAGCATATTGATATCCCAGTTTCCCTGGTACCTCTCTTCCATTATTTTGATATCTTGGTGAAATCGTTCACCCTGTTCCTCACTATAATCCCCGCAATTTTCAGGAAAATAGTCCAAGTGGGACCACAAAAAGTGCATTTTTATGGACATGCGCGACCCATGAGCTTTGAAAGCTTCCATCAAGTTTTCGACAACGGACTCGTATTCTGGACTTCTACGCTTACCAAGAAAATCAGTGACAACTGATTTGAATGCCTGCCAGGCATTCTTCTCAGTTGGAGTCATTGCGTTTTCGAACTGAGTATCCTTGATCAAAGTTCGAATTTGAGGACCATCAAAAACCCCAGCATTTAGTTTAGCATCAGATATGAGGAAATTTACTCTCGAGATATCGGAATGCTGAACCCTCCTTATTCATTGATTTGATGAAATTTTTCATCAAGCCCAGCTTAATACGAAGTGGTGGGAGCAAAATTTTTGTTGGTGGTACAAGGGGCACTGAAAC
Organism: Bathynomus jamesi; assembly: GCA_023014485.1. Taxonomy (NCBI): domain Eukaryota; kingdom Metazoa; phylum Arthropoda; class Malacostraca; order Isopoda; family Cirolanidae; genus Bathynomus; species Bathynomus jamesi. Next base: position 489,219 of record JAJOZX010000200.1, on the reverse strand, counting down.
GACATTATGCGACCCAGGTTCAAAATTCTCTCTGGATGCCCATTCACGCTGTGCATAGTGCTTCTCATCCGCTCGGCTATCCCATTTGCAGAGGAAACATGGGTATTTCGTGTATCCCCATTGCATTCCCAATACAAATGCCACAATCTGAAAAAAAATGAAAATATTTAACGAATTTAGAGAATTTGTTGTATCAGATAAAAAAATCTATGCATTGGACTGTATCACTTCTGTGGGGAAGTTAAGTGTTCTTATACGCTCTCAAATAACCTTTGGAAAAACAACATAGTCAATAGCAATAGTTTACTTATGATATTAGTATTACCTTCAAATCTCCACAGATCCTCCAGTTATGTTGGTCGTATACGAGAGCATCCAGTAAAATTTTCATGTTATCGTAGCTCTCAGTAAGTTGTACGGAATGTGCTACAGGGACTGATGCAACCCTATTCTCAATGTTGAGAAGTCCTGCTTTCAAACTTCGTTTAGACGAGTCTATAAATAGCAGTGGTGGGCACCGTTAACCAAAAAGTTAACTTCGTTAACCTCTAATCCGTTAACCAAAAAGTTAACTTCGTTAACCGTTAATCCGTTAATTCGTTAAACATGTAACGGAAGTTACCGATAAACCGTTAACGTTAACTTTTATTATAAAAAAAATGAAAAACACAATATATATATTTAATTTTCCCTCTTCTTCTCGTTCTCCATTTTGTCCATGAGATGCATGTTGCCCTTCATGAAAATTAGCATATCAAAGTTTTCATCAGACAGGGATGATCACTTGGCCCTCAGGATGTCCTTGCCCATAGAGAACAAACGCTCCACTGCAGCACTGGAGGGGATGGCTGTGTTGAACTTGATGAACAAGTCCACCAACACTTGCTCACCCAAGAAGGCAGCATCTGTCAGCAAGTCCTTGGAGTTGGTCTCCAGCCAGGTCTTGACCAAGTTCTGGGCCTTGCCCTTGAGTGACCTGTGGCTTCTGCTGCTCTCTTTTGTCTGGATGACAGCACTGAAGAAGTCATCCTCCTCCTCCTCCTCCTCGTTGTTGCTGCCTCCACTGTTGCTGCCCACTTCGTTGGACTGCTGCTTCATGGCCTCCTCGACTGTACCCTCCATGCTTTTCCTCACCCTGGCGACCTTGGTGTTGTCATACTTGTCCAACCAGATGAGGCGAAACCTGGGATGGAAGGCAGCAGCCAGCTGGCATTCGTCATCCTCCAGGAGGGGCCCAAACCTTTTGTCGATGCCTGCCAAAAGTGCGTCGACCAAGGCGCTGCAGTAGACGAGGCCCTTGGACTTCAAGTCCTTAAGCCTGAAGATTGTCGCAGCAACTGTTGGCAGCAGAGTCCCAAGGTAGGCTTGTTCCTCCCCCTGGATCTTGTCGAGTGCTTTGGCCACAGGTGACATGATCTGGAAATAAAACAATGGAGAATTAGTAAATTGTAGAAATTCAAATTTGTATTATTCTGCAATATTATTCTGCTGTATTTTACTCAATAATATAACGATAATTGAATGAGCAAAACTAAAACGTATCTACTGGCTGGTGTTTAGAAAAATATAACTTTATTGCAATAAATAAATATAGTTGGAATAATTGTATTCTTAAACGTTTACGTAAACAACGCTATTATTGTATCAAGGTCCTGCATTTAATTGTAACCAGAAAAAAATAAATCGTGGAATTTCCACGAGTCCCGCTAGTGTATTATTAATTTATAAATATATTACCTTGACATACTCTTTCATTAAGTCGACATCCTGGTCTTTGAAGCTGTTGACCTTCAGCTGGGTCATGACTCTGTGGAGAGCAGGCCTCTTCGTCTCCAGGATTGTGTTCAGGACCACCACAGAGTCATAGGTGGAGTTCCACCTCGTCGTGTTGGGGACAACCAGCCTCCTCCCCACCTCAGCGTAGATGCTGTCTGCTGCCACAGTGCTGCGATCCTGCAGGTTCCAGAGGGCGCGTGCCTTGGCCATGGCAGCCCTGTAAGGCCCCTTGAACACTGAACTCTGCAGTGCAGCATCTGCATCCTTGCTGGCCACTAGGTTGAAGGTGTGGGCAGCACACCTCATGTGGGCTGGCAGGTTGATGGGATTGCCAACGATAGTGTCGACATCGTCAGGCTCAACCACAGACACAGCCAGGGAGTCTGCCAGGGAGACATACTCCAACTCCTGCTCGTCCACGGATCCAGACAACAGGGCAGCCACAGTAGCATCATCAGGGTCGGCGTCCACATCCTGAGCCACTGGCAGGCCTGGCAGTGTGTCAGCCTCTGCCCCAAACTGGACAAAGGCCTTCACAAAGTTGCTGCCATTGTCTGTGGTAGTCCTGGAATAGAAAGACATTCTAAGTTTTTTTTTTATAAAATTACAATTACGAATTATCAAATATTACTATTGAATTTAATTTATAAATAGAAATAATCTACAATTTATTTGAAAAAAAATTCTGATACAAATTGTTAATAGACTAATAGTCTAATATTAATATAATATCAACTATCTAACCTGGTGACTTTTTTCTCAATGTGGAATTCATAGTGGAAAGCACATCATAGGTATGATGGCCTGTCAGCCTGATGCACGCGAGCACTGCTTGCTGCATCTGCCTGGTGGTGGGGTCCAACCAGTGGACAGTCATGCCCAGGTAGCCTTTCTTGTGGGCAGACCAGCAGTCAGCTGTGGTGGCCACCCACTGAACATCGCCGAGAACTCTGAAATTTGAAAAAATATAAGTTTTAAATTTTTATTTTTAAAGTTAAAATTTAAATATTGGGAATATAAATTAACTCAAGTATAAAAAAGATAAAAATTATGTCAATTACCTGATCAAGTACTGCTTCAAGTCAGTATGCGAATTAACGATTCGCCTGCCCAGTGTCCTCCTCGAGATGGAGCTCTTGCTGGGGTTCAGCGTCTTGATCAGTCTCTCGAATGTGTCAGACTCTACAACGTGGAGCGGCAGCATGTTTGCTACGAACAGGTCCACAATCCTTTGATCCACAGCAGCCTGGGGTACGCCACTGCCAGTAGCAGCAATGCAAAAGGACTCGCCAATGGTTTGCTGGCGTGCTTTCTTGGCAGATGGAGGTGAAAACAGACTCGATATCAAAGTGCTGCTGTCACAGCTGGAACCAGAGGAAAACCTCTGCTTGGCTTTTCCACGAGATGAACCTGCCTTGATCTTCTCATCAAACTGCATGAACTTGGCTGGGTGGTTCCTCTTGATGTGCTGCTTGAGGTTGTTGAGGCTTGTCAGGTGCCCCTTGATTGGCACAGTCTTGGGCAGGCACAGCTTGCAGTTGAAAATCAATTTGTCTCCTTCCCTTGACTTGAACAAGAAGTAGTCGTCCAGGTGGGGCCAGGGGTTCTGAGCTTGTTCTTGTTAAGATGCCATCATGATTTATAAAATTCAAAATCACACAAGTGTCTGTACTGAAAATCAGAAAATAACACTGGTCAACAAAGATTTTTCATCAGAGTAACATTTGTGGTGGCTGGATAGCATGTTTCACGCTGATTCCAAAACTGCATTCAGATTTTTTCTAGCACGTATAGTTTTCAAGATGAAGGCATATATATAACTACACAGATTTAACCATTTTAAATAGGCAAAATACTAATATTTCAACATTTGATTGTGTTTATTTTATTGTGTTTTTTTAGTTTATTCATTTTATTTATTTAAATTATCTTAATTATACATCTTATGTATTTCAGGTGTGAGCTTTTACGTCTAGCAGCATTGTGATTCAGGCAACAACGCCGTGCTTTGTGTGTCAAAAGATCAGTCCAGTCCAAGAACTTGTTGTGTCAAGTTGGTGTACATTTTTTTGAATTTATAGTTTGCTCAGGTCAGTCAACATGCCTCGACAATGTAAGAATGACCCCGACAAGTTCTGTTTCGTATGCGGCCAGTTCACAACTAAAACACAGCGACGAAGTATTACAACCGACATTAAGAAAATATACAAGCTATACTTTGGTTGCCATCTAGGTGACCAAGATAAACCATGGGCGCCACATCAAATCTGTTCTGGCTGTTCAAATGGATTACGTGATTGGCTTAACAAAAAGAAAGCTTCAATGCCATTTGCCATACCCATGATATGGAGGGAGCCGAGAGATCATCATGAAGACTGTTATTTTTGTAGTGTGAACTTAATGGGGTTTTCTGCCAAGAACAAACACCAGATTGTATATCCAAACTTGGATTCAGCACGTAGACCAGTAAAACATGATGAAACATTGCCCATTCCAATTCCCCCAAGTGATAGGCTAGATTCTATCATAGATGACATGGAAAGTGATGAAGGTGCAACTGGCGTTTCCGGACCATCTACAGAACCAGAGTACACTTTTGAAGGTAGACATTTAGAGCCTAAAAAGTTAACCCAAGGACAGTTGAATGATCTTGTTAGAGACTTATCGCTGTCTAAAGAGAAATCAGAGCTTCTCGCCTCAAGACTAAGGGAGAACAATTTACTTGAGAACAATGTTCGTATTAGTTACTACCGAAAGCGGAATTTTGAATTAACAGCATTCTTTTCAGTAGACAGTCCTCTCTGTTATTGCTATGACATCAATGGACTATTTACAGCCATATCTCAGACGTATGTGGCATCTGAGTGGCGCCTCTTTATTGATTCGTCGCAGAGAAGCCTGAAAGCAGTTCTTTTGCATAATGGTAATATAATGCCATCCATCTCCATTGCCCATTCCGTCCATCTAAAAGAGACATATGACAATATGGATATACTACTTAAGGCAATCAAATACGACAGTCATCAATGGAATGTTTGTGGAGATCTAAAAGTTATAGGAATGCTTATGGGTATGCAGTCAGGATTCACAAAATTTTGTTGTTTCCTTTGCCTGTGGGACAGTCGCGCCACTATAGAACATTACACCAAAAGTGACTGGCCACTTAGGTATACATATGTCCCAGGGATAAGCAATGTCCAGTCTGTCCCTTTAGTGGATCCCCAAAAGATCTATCTGCCACCTCTTCACATTAAACTTGTTTAATGAAGAATTTTGTTAAAGCAATGTGTAAAGTCAATTCTGAAGGGTTCCAATACCTTTCAGGGAAATTTCCGAAGGTTACTGCAGCAAAATTGAAGGAAGGAATTTTTGTTGGGCCACAAATAAGGGAGGTTTTGAATGACACTGAATTTGAAAAAGTCCTAAGTCCGCTGGAATTGAAGGCTTGGCTGGCGTTCAAATGGATATGTGAAAACTTTCTTGGAAGCAACAAGTCACCTGCGTATAAGGATGAAGTCAAGAACCTCCTTGATGCCTTCAAAGAAATGGAGTGTCGAATGTCGTTAAAAATTCACTTCCTGCATTCCCACTTAGATTTCTTTCCTGAAAACCTTGGTGCAGTGAGTGACGAGCAAGGAGAGCGCTTCCATCAAGATATTCAGATGATGGAGAAACGCTACCAAGGATATTGGAATGAAAGCATGATGGCGGACCATTGTTAGATGCTGTATCGTGACAATCCAGGCCAAATTTACAAAAGGAAATCACACTCACAGCGCTTTTAATAAAATAATGTATATATTCTTTATTTATAAGTACATTGAATAAGGTATATGATGTATTTGTTGTTTAGCATTCCTAAGTGTGATCTATACATCCATAAATTTTCTTATAGCAATATCAAAAACTTAAAAATAGCAAAACCAGTGTATCTATATAACTATACGTGCTAGAAAATAAATAAAACCAGATTCGGAATCAGCGCGAAACGTGCATTAAGAAAAGTGTGATCATGTTTGTGATGAGAAAAAAAAGTTTCATTTTGTTGGCCAGTGTAATCAGAGCTGGACAGCGCAATCAAAAATTAAGTTGCGCAAGCGCAATCCACTGTTCACTATCATGCGCAATCTGACTATTTAGCTTGCGCAATGTTGCAAAGCGCAAGCGCAATCTTGTGTAAACACATGAGTTCAAGTTCAAATATTTCCACATAAATTAAAATAGTCATCCATAAAATTGAAAGAAAACCAAAAGAAAACGATGTAGACTTATGCCCCTTTTGTCCTGTTGGTACTTAGAAGTTGACTCAATAAATCCTTTATTATTTCACACTTAAAAATAATAAACAAGAACAACAATTGTTTGAAGCATTCTTGAACAAGATAAAAAATAAAATAACCCATACCTTTGTTATTTGGAACAGATATGGCACAGAATATTCGGGAAGTAATTGCACTGAAATTTCTTCGGACTTCACAGCAGAGATACTAAAGAGTAAACAGCCTCTGGCGCCACACGTTCACATTTACTTCTCAACGCCATCTATTATCTCATAAAGAAACTAATTCACATTGGGACTTGAAAGTACCTGCAGGATCAACCGGGTAGAAAAATAATTATGGAGATTTTAAAGATGTGGTACCTAGAAGTACCGCCAGGACATAAAGGGTTAAGGTGAAAACGCTCCCATTGTAAGACATCAATTGACTTAATTTATGTCATCAAAGTGACATGAGAATTGAAATCTTACCTGATCAGTTTTATGGTTCTTGAAATGTATCAAGGAGACTACTAATAAGGTACTCACAGACATATTATAAATATACATGACTTACTTGTCAACGATTATTTTTAAATATTCACTAGCACAAACATGTTGCGCAAGAGACAGACTGCAAATGAAACGAATGTAGTTATTTGTTGTAATTGTTACATATATATTATTGAAAGTGCCTTAAAATGCTCGTGATATTTCTTGAAAGTTGAAACATTCAACTCAAATGGCAAATCTTTCCGCCTGATTTTACAGTCAACCATGTTTTGCTCAAACCAATGCCATAAATAACTACCATATTTGGTAAGACACAAATTGTGGCGACGGAAACAAATATATCGCCTGATTTTGCACTGCGGAAATGGAAATTCGTTCATCACTATTAACAGTGGCGGATTAATTGCGCACCTGCTCAGCACTGAAAATAATAGAAACTTTTAAACGTTTATTTATGAATTTTTTGGGTTAACGGACTTGAGTTAACGGAAGTTAAATGTAACGGAAGTTAATTAGTCCGATAATGATTTTCAAAGTTAACTTAAAAGTTAAATCGTTAACGAAAAAGTTAACTTCGTTAATTAACGATTAACGGATTAACGGTTTGTGTCCAGCTTTGATAAATAGCCTCCATTCTGATGCGTTATATGGCAGGCCCAAGGATTCGATTAGCCCCTCAACATTGCAGCAGTACACTAAGGAAGAGGTATTTTCGTGCACTGCAAAAAACTTGCGGAATTCTTCCTCTCGTTTCCTATACCAGGAGAATGTTGTTCCCGGAGCCAGCAAGTTGTCCTCTCGAAGTCGTGAGCCCAAGATCTCGGCAGCTAATTTGGAAAGTCCTAAATCCCTGGTAAGATCATTAAGTTTGGCCTGGTTGAGAGGCCTCGGCTCATTTGAAGCGGTATTTTGAGGTATATACGACTGGGACTGGTCATTGGCATTGGTCATTGATTCATCATCAGAATCATCGAAGTCCAGGGTTTGAGGTGGGTCGGGTATTGGAATTCCAGGTCCATGGGGTACAGGTCTCATAGCAGAAGGAATGTCAGGGTATACAACAATGTGTTTATTCTTCTTGTTAACTCCTGAAAATAGAAACACAGAAACATGGATATAAAACTTGCATATGAAATAGAAGAAGCATTCAGACAGTGGCGGCTCGTGAGGGAAGGCTGCGGTCTGTAAGATATGAAATAGGTCGATGGAGTCTGTATATTTTCTTTCTTTTTCATTCATATTGTCCCTTCGAGGACAATATGAATGAAAAAGAAAGAAAATATACAATCATTGTATATGTAAATGTAACTTGTATAACAATATGTATGTGTAAATGTATTTTCTATAACAATATGTATATGTAAATGTATGATTACCATTATGGTGAATATTATGCTATATATGGTGAATATTACATTATGGTGAATATTATGTCGTTTCATACGAGGATTTCAAAATATTTAAGAAAAATAAATTTATAAGCAACCTTGGAGGTTTGTCATGCAGAAATAGCAATCTGTCACGTGATCCTTTCCTTCTCTCCAAATCATGGGAATTCCAAAAGGCAAAGATTTCGCTCTGCCTTTGCTCCATCTTCTCAAATTTTCAATGCACGTCTTGCAGCACATATGAGGGGCGAAATTTTTGTCCTGGTCCCCTAGCTTAATTCCAAAGTATGCTCTATACATTGTCTTCACAAATTTAGTGATTTGGGACTGGTTATTTGGCATGGTAACCGTCCCACATATGTAGCAGAATCTATTGGGATCATTTTTATACGCTCTATTCATTATGAAATATTTTATCTATATCCCTGAAAAGTAAAAAAAGATATTATACAAGTGAAACAAGTGATGATAGATGTTACTGTTCCAATTCCGCTTTGACAAAATCACGAAAAATTCTATTTTACTTATGAGGCCATAGCCGGATAACCTGAGCTGATTGAGAAAAACGGATTGCAGATTCGAAATCAGCAGGAAAAACTCTATAAGAATCACTTACAAAACCCTTGACAGCAAAATTGATGCATACCAGTGTTATTAACTGGATTCATATGTATTGCTCTTAATTAAGAACCAAGTAAAATCTAAAGCTTAAGAACGGAATTAAATAAGTAGCTATTACAATTTCACACTGGCTACCCCTGTCTCTTTTTTCCTGTCTACAGCCCATTCATCACATATTTCTCAAAGCCTCGCCCTTATACATATATATATAAAGGGTGATCCAGAGAAATGGGACCCAAAAGAAACCCCTGTAACTCTTAAAGTATAAGTCCTTTTATAAAATCATACGCATCATTCGAAAGAGGATAGTTACAAGTTTGTACAGGATTGTATAGGTTTTGACAATACAAGACAAGATAAGATACAAAACAAAATAAAAGTGTTAGTTAAAACTAACCCTTCAAGATGACTGCATGGACTGTGGAACAGCTGCGTTTCATAACTGAGCAATATTATGAACATGGAAGAAGTGTAGTTTCAGCTCAAAGATCTTTCAAGACAAATTTTCAGATGTCAAAATCACCTTCTAAGAAAGTAATCCGTCGGTGTGTCAGAAATTTTTCCCTAACTGGCAGCATTGGAAAAAGAAAACCAACTGGAAGAGTGCGCACAGCAAGGATAGACGAGATCATTAACAGAACTCATGAAATTGTACAGGATAATCCTAACATAAGCATCAGACGTGCTTCTCAGCTGTTAGGAGTTGGATATGGAACAACACACCGTATATTCAAGCAAAATTTAATGCTCTTTCCATATAAAATTCAAACAGTGCAACAACTAAACGATGGAGATTTCGCACGAAGACGACAATGCTGTCAATGGATCCAACAGAAGGTAAATGACACCACCAATTTTCTAGCAACTTTGATTATGGCTGACGAAGCCCATTTTCACTTGAATGGAACTGTAAACAAACAAAATTGTCGTTTCTGGGCAACAGAAAATCCATTGAATATTACCGAAGTCCCGTTGCATAGTCAGCGTGTAACTGTTTGGTGTGGTCTTACTGCATCTCAGATCATAGGGCCGTACTTTTTCGAGGATTCCACCGGAAACACGGTCACTGTAAATGGTGATCGCTACGAAAAAATGTTGACCGATTTCCTTATTCCTAAATTAAGAGATCTTTGTCTAGAAAACCACTGGTTCCAACAAGACGGAGCTACCTGCCATACCACGAGGAACTGCATGGCAGTTTTGCGTCAAACGTTTCCAGGCGAGTTAATCTCAAGATTTGGAGACGTTGAATGGCCCGCAAGGTCTCCGGATTTTTCTCCCTTAGATTATTATCTCTCGGGATATTTAAAGAGTAGGGTCTACAGAAATAACCCAACGACCTTGCAAGAATTGAAGGCCGCCATCACAAATGAGATACAGGCCATACACCTGCACACTCTTGCAAAAGTGATGCAGAACTTACAAGCGAGAACACTGGAATGCTTGGCAACTAATGGAGCACATTTGAAAGGAGTCATTTTTAAAAAATAAATATTTCATAATAAACTTGTAACTCTACTCTTTCGAATGATTATAGTTTTTATGAAAGGAATTAAATATTAAGAATATTTGGCTTTTTTTTATGGGTCCCATTTATCTGGATCACCCAGTATAATATATATAACTTATATATATATATATATATATAATACATACATATATATATATAATATATATATATATATATATATATATATATGGGAAATAAGAGAATGACACATGTTGAACAATGTGGGCAAACGTTTAGAACAGTTTTAATTTTCGTCACTGGTGCTGAAAAGATTAAAATAAATGTAAAATAAATAATATCGCCAACAAAGAATATTCTGTGTTAATTATATTACTATACCATATATTTAGTTTTCTATGTCACACAGTACTATATTGTTCCTTCATACAATATTTCTAGGAAACGTTGGGGACCACAACCAATCAAAATATGGACGTCGTTCAAAATTTACTTGACTCGTTTGTACAGCCTCATTCACCCTCATTCAGTTCCGGCTCCAGGTCATCGACTATCCAACATCGGGGAAATGTAAGTATGCTTTACTTTAGTAATATATATATATATATATATATATATATATATAGGCATTTTTACCATTCCTTTATAACATGTTCCCTTGTTTACAAAAGTCAGTATTCTTTCTGTTCTTTCAGCTAGTTCGCCATCAGTTTTATTTCTATTTGTCACTCATATAATTTCATTTACCGTCTGTTCTCCGTCAGCAACATCCTTTCTGTACCCTTTTACTTTCTCTATACTTAGATTTACTCCAAAGATGGAAGCTGCGTATATTTACTCAATGACCTAACTTGTTCTCGTATTCCCGAACCCATGAATTATATACCCTCAGGTTACGGCTTACAATCCAACCTCAAAATAAACAAACCTGCGCTGTTTCCTTTCTCTTAATTCTACTCCCTATCTTAAATTCTTTAATTACCTCACTTCCAAAGTGGAATACATTCTATTCCGCGCTCCATTGCTGAAATCTTCATTTTAGGAGATTTCAATGTTTACCAACACCTTTGGTTTTCCTGAATGATTTAGAGCTGATTGTTCTAATTCGTCGCACTCTTTCAGTAGGGCGGGTCGTACTCAGGTGACAACATGAATCTGAAGGAAATCCTACCATCAGGGGTGTCTAAATTATGTGTTTTTACATGTGGAATTCAAATATGAGCTTATTTTTTGGATAGGATAACTCTAACCTACATCATTTTGTATTTCTAAATTGCCAATTTTACCCTTTTGAACCCCTTTATAATATATTAAAAGATATAAGGTAAATCATTTATATTGACAAGGCCAAATCAACTTTACATATATTTATTAATAGGTGAACTGCATGTATATCACTGGATATAATTACAAAGATCATTCTCCTGACATCTTGAACTTTGCCAGGTTGCACAAATCCTGCTTTGACTCAGACTTGGACATCAGCTTCCTGCTGGTCTCCTGAGCCCTGATCCCTCCATCCCTCTTTTCCTGTGAGAAGTACTTAGCAGAAGCCTCAGTCACCATTTTAACAACCCTCTCAATGCTTTGTGTGTGGCAAGGCCAGTTGCGCACCTCCATGGGGGTGTTGATGAAGTTTTTCACCTCTGAGGTGCTTAGAGAGCAGGTGAGAGGTGGCTCTGACACACCTTCTGACCAGCTGATCAAGTCACCGATGCTGGAAGCATCACAATTGATGTCAGGTGTCCTTCTGCTCCTAACAGAGGAGTCCCCCAGCTGAGTGTCCGTGTCCCCCTCTCCCCTGATGGCCAGGATTCTCTCCACCCCTTCAATCCTCTCCTTCTGATCCTCAGAGCAGAGTAGTGTTTGGAGGATGACTTCACTGTGGGCATACCAAGCAGATCTTCTCACAGTTGGCATCACAAGATCCAGCACCTCCTTTCTCTGGGACTTGAGGCAGTCCAGCTGAAAGAGGATGTGCCTAGGCCCTTCGATCCAGGAGTGCTTGACCTTCACGTTGAACCAACATGGGTAATACACTCCAATGATGAATTCCACAATGAATTGCAGAATCTTCAGGTTCTTTCCTTTAAGTCCGTGCTTTGACACCCAGAGCCTGAGAAGTCTGTTCGCTGTGGTGAGCCAGCGGCTGTGGTTTACTGGTCCTATCTCTAACAGAGCCAGCCCTGCAGGAAGTACTCCATCCCTGACTGCACAGACAATTTTATAGCCATAGTATTGATCAGTTGAGAGATCTTGAATGACCTTGTCAGGAAGCTTGATCAGTGGAGGGCCAACAGAGATTCGGGTGAAGTTTGGATTGATATCAAAGTCTGTAGCAGAATCAAGGAGCTTTCCTATTGGCCAGGATAATTTTTTGTTTGACAGAGTAGGGCCATCAAGGTCAACAATGAGATGGCGCAGGGGAAGTTCAACAGTGTGCAGGTTGCACACCAACCAGACCAGCTTTCTCCCCAGGTGCAGCTCCAGCTTCCGCATTACTCCAGCTTTCACACCAGTGTTGACATTTGTTGAGTCTCCTCCAATGGCCAACAAGGTCTTATCATAACCCCTCTCTTTCAGCCAGGCAAACAGGACCTTAGCAATCTTCTCCGCATGTGACTCCTCTTTAGTTGCTTTCTCTGGGGTAAAGTGGAACAGATAGTAGCTGCCAGGCTCACTAACAACACTATAGTGTTCTTCCTTGATCTTTGCGGGAAAAGATTGGTCACTGCCCTCAGCTTCCATCATCACATTGGTCAGGTCAATCCGCCCATCAAAGAGGATGCAAGAGATCCCCCCTCCTCCTGCACTTCTTCTCGAACTGTTCCCCCAGCTCTCTCATCAACTTCTCCTGTGCTCTCTTGACCTTGCTCTTATCAATCACTTTACTTGTATTGTCTTCTGTGATGATTCCTGCGTAAAATAGCTTCATAAATCATGAGTCACTTCAAATATTTCACAAAACGTTTTAGAATGTTCTGAAACGTTACATTCTAGCCTTTGAGAAAGGTGGCTCAGAAAATGGCCTTATGCGCGCCAGAAAACCGTCAAAATATTTCATATACCAAACTGTATGATAATTACAATTAAGTGGAATGGCACACCTTTTTATTGAGTATTTAAATATTATTATTATTATATGAATTACATTATTTATGTGTTTATATGAATTAGTTAGAACAATGCTCTATGAGAGATAACGTGAGCAGCCATGATAGAAAACGTGAGAAGACATATTCTGGGGTAACTACAATAGTAAAATAATCAACAATTTAATAATAATCAACTGCAAAATGATGTAGGTTAGGGTTATCAGAATTAAATATTTTCTTCAGAATTGTGTTCTATACACCAAAATATGTCATTTGAACACCCCTCTCCATTGATTTAAAAAAAATGCATAGTATGACCCCCCCTACTCTTTCAGGCATCTAGCTAAGAACCTCTTCAACAACTTCACTACCTCTTCTTTCCCTCCTCTCTTCCACCCCGACGGCTCAGCTGCCGGATCTTCTCCTGATAACGCTAAACTCTTCGCTCAAACTTACGCTTCCACTCAACCATAGACGATTCCGGTACTGTTCCTCCATCTCCTCAAACCTCTGACTTTATTATGTCCGAAATTAGAATCGTTCCCAAAAATGTTCTTTCTGGCCTATCTGGGATCAGATAGGTGTACGGTCCTGATGGTGGGTGATCCACCTGCAGCTCTTGTGCTTCAGTGCTAACATCCTGCCTAGGCAAACTCTTACGTTTTTACCTCTCATCTGGTACTTTGACTTTTTGCTAAAAGTTTGCTTTCATTCAGCCTGTCCCAAGGAAGATTAGCCGCTCTAATCCCTTCAGCTATAGTCAAACTGTTTTGATTTCTTGCCTTTCTAAAAAATTTTAATCTATCCTTAATAGGAAGAATCTTAAGCACCTCTCTTCTCACAATCTTCTTTCAGACCGTCAGTACGGGGACCCAAGGATACTTCTACCGATGATCTTCTTGCATATCGCTCTGAATCATGGTCTTCCTCCTTTCAGGATTTCGGTGAAACGCTTGCTATTGCGCTAGATATATCGAAAACTTTTGATAGAGTGTGGTACAAATTTTAAATTTCCAAAATGCCACCCTGCGGATTTTATCCTTCTACCTGTATCTTCACCTCTAATTCTCCCTCTAGTCGCTCTATAGCGGAGGCTGTAGATGGTCTCTGTTCTTCTCCTAAAGCTATCAACAGAGGCATTCCTCAGGGACTCTGTTCTGTCAACCAATCTTTTCCTTTTATTTATTAACGATCTTTAATTCGCCCTTCCTCTCCTATTCAGTCTTATGCAAATGATCCCACACTTAACTTCTCCATCCGCTTCCCAGAGCTTCCTTCTTAACAGTCGCACTATGATTCGTGTAGGACGACTATGGAACATCTGATATCTGATCTTTGTTATCTCTGATCGGATCAGAGAACACCTTGCGACTTTCATTGAAACAGAACTCGGTTCCTCCGCCTGTCTACTCGACACAATCTTCAACACGACTATAACCTTGCCTTCAACAATATACATATCAGTCCTTCCTCTTCTCTTAACACCCCGACGCATCCTTTCTCGTGATCTTTCCTGTAAAGATCGCATATACTCTCTCTTCAAAACAGCTTCTAAGAGGTTAGGTGTGGTGTCTCTGTGCAGAGTCTTATCCGTCTCTGTATGGAATACGCTTGTAGGGCGTTTTCGTGGGCATTCGCCCAAGTCTCCTCCTTCCTGCATAAAAACAATACAAAACAAAAAAAGCATTTTTAAGCACTTACCCGCACGAATGTATTTCTTTTCGCATATTATGGTTTCATCAACTTTACACTTAAATACTTCAGCAACACGGCACTGGGGTTAATACCATTGTTTATTTCCATAAGGTTTCTTCTATGCCTCAAACTCTTGAAGAAGTCTTGATGTTTCTTGATAAAAACTCCTTAACTAGACAATATGTTTTGAAGGCACAATACATTTAGAATATATATATATTATATATATATATATATATATATATATATATATATATATATTATATATAAGTTCATGTACAGAATTTGAAAAATTATGTAACTTTGTTATTAATGAGTCTACCGTCATTAATAACTCTACTAAGCATAAACGTAGATTTGATAAACCTTATGGAGCTATTTATAATACATGTTGATAGCTTTGTGAACTTGATTTTTCTAGAGAATCTAACTAATGTATGTCCTGTTTTTAAGAAGCTCGTACTCATCAATTTTCTCTTCTTTTCCAGGTCATCGTGTGACGAACCCTTTAAAAGATCTCGAATTGCATTACCGCCAACATGCTCAAGTGGCGGTAAGCGGGGTCGAAAGAATAACCAGGGACCCATTGACTCTACTATTGAAGTAACCCCTAAAGCAACCAGTCAAGACCCCTACACCTACGCAGGCGTTAAAAGATCTAGGCCTGTTGACGATCAATCTCAGGTCACGTGCGGTATCGAAGCTAAACGAACAAGGTTCAGCGGCTCGTTCAGCTCTGAGGACCAATATCCGTCGCCGACAAACTCATTATTGGGAGAACCAGATGAATAATGTCCTGAAAACCTCCAACCTTACACGTCATCTGCAACATTCCAAGCCCCTTCAAGGGCTACCGCTATCCATACAGAGAGAATGAGCTATCATTCATCCAACGGTGTATCTCTTACCTTAATGCAAAATGTGAGTAATACCCATGCACTTTCTAGAAGTTGCTACAAAGTCAGGATTGATCCTAGAGTCGCATATTCGAAGGGCTTCGAACAAGTACTCTCCAACGTAGTTCGATGTGTCATCGCATATGCTCTTCAGAACAATAATGATCGGGAGACACGAGTAAGGCTGGCATTTGGGATTCAGCCATTAGCGAGGATAGCGATCAGTTCTGCATAGTAATAATTTACAGACACCTGGTGGCAGAAGATGATGACTACATCCTTTCACGTTTTGCACAAGCTTCTCAAAGTGATTCAAAGTTTAGCCTGGAGAATTTCACGGTTGAAATTGACCATGTATTCCGTGTTGAGGAACATACGGCCGCGCCTTATGCACTCAACTTCAATTCTTCGGTTATTTACCGAAAACATATAAACTCCGAGCATGGCTGTGGATTTATAGCCGTAATCCTGGCTCATATGTTCACTGTGCTAAATACACGGGCCCAAAAAATTTGGCTGCCTACGGTAGTGGAGCGTCCCCGTAAACTGGCTGTAGACTTTAAACTTGAGTTTGACTGTAATATGGGTCCTGAAGAGTTGACGAAAGTAGAAGAACAGATGAAAGTTAGAATTGCCGTGTTTGGCCTGGATGAAGATGGTAGAACAACATATGTATTTAAAAGCAGTGTGCGAGATCGTACAAAGGCACTACTTGTTTTAGGGGTGGTGGGAGCAACTTACCTTCCTATTAGACGCATCAGAGATCTTTACATAAACTATGTTAAAAGCCGAAAATATGGAAGACAACACGATTTGTGTAAGGGTTGTTTCGAGTTTAAGAATGATCTGTTGAAACATTGTAAGGATTGCCACATGGTATGTGTGCAGTGTAAAAGCCCTAAATGCGAAAGTCGGGTAGTTGAAGCTGAGAAGCGCGACTGTAATGTATGTAAGCACATGTTTTTCAATAACATCTGTTTTGATCACCATAAATCGAATGGCACGTGCAGGAAAATGAGGATTTGTGAGTGTGGTATGTTTCACACAATGGATAGTTGGGGGAAATTCAAGCATAAATGTGATGAAATTCACTGTTCTACATGCCACGAGGAATATAAGGCGGACGGAGTAAAACATGTATGTTATATGAAAGACGCTAAGCCTATAAGCCCTCGCGATATAGAAACAACTACGAATGCTGAAACCAAAGAGGTCATCCCACATCTACTTGTAAGCCAGACTATCTGCGATGAGTGCATGGAAGTCGAGTGTGATGAGTGTCACAAATGTGGTAAACGGACAAACATTTTTAAAACGATTGCATACGACAGCCCTGTAAAACTCTGTGAACTACAGTATATTGTCAAGTTAGCTGACGAGTTAAAAAAAATGACTATATTCTTGCCCACAACGCGGCAAAATTTGACACACAATTCCTTTATAAGGAACAGGTTGAGCACGAGTCATCGGAGATACTTACAAGTGATCCCCTGAAAAGAGGAAACAAACTTATACATATGCAAATAAGAGATAATGTACAGTTTAAATACAATTTATTATTCACACCATGTAAATTAGCAAAGCTATGCAAGGTGATGGGCGTAGCCGCCGAAGTTTCAAAAGGGTATTTCCCTTACACTTTCCTCACTAGCGACACTTTAAATTGTGTCGGTTCACTCCCAAGCACTATTTTAACTACACCAACATGGGTTATAGTGAGCGTGAAGATTTTGACCGCTACGGCGCTACCACAACAGTTTTAATGAAGATAACCCTTACAATATGCTGATGAATGTGAGCGTTATTGTGTGAATGACGTACGTGTACTTAGAGTATGCTTTCAAGCCTTTAGAAGGATGTATGATACATAACTCGATTCAACTGTGATCCACTACAAGTCGCAACCACGATCGCCTCATTATGTTTTAGTGTATTCAAGAATAATTTCATGCCTAAAGATACCTTAGCCGTCATTCCTCGAAGCGCCCCGCGCAGTTATGGGTATAAGACTATTTGCTGGTTCATACACATACAGCAGCAGACAGGTGTATATATAAAACTCGCCCGCAACACGGGGAAAGTACCCATTAAAATCAATGGCCGTGTTTTTTGAGTGGATGGCTTAAGTGAGAATCCAACCACTGGTGAAAAGAATGTGTACTCCTTTAACGGTTGCTGGTGGCATGGATGCCCACGCCTTGAGTGTGCCGTCACAGGGGATCTCCATGGAAGATCCCCCGCCGAAAGCTTATATTCAGCGTTACCGTGACCGTGAAGGGATACAACTTGACCGGGCCCAAATTGTTAAGAACCCTGGCAAGCGCTTTAGCTCAAAGTTGTGTCTAAACAGTCTTTGGGGCAAGTTTTCCCAGAATACAGACAAGGGGAATGTACATTTAGCTCAAAGTTGTAGCGAAGTCTGGGATCATGACAACTCTCCCGATAAAGTGGTCATGGAAATCGTGAATGTGGGTAATGCGTACATAATAAAGTACAACCGAACCGAATTGGCCACAGATACCTAGATACCTCACGTGTCACAAACATACCTCTAGCCAGTTTCACAACGGCATACGCACGTATCAAGCTATGGCATCTGCTGCATTCTCTTGGACGGAGGGTTCTGTACGCCGATACAGGTCAGGTAATGTGACATTCACGGAGAGGTGAATATATGCCTCCTATTGGGGAATTCCTTGGAGAGTTGACTGATGAGATTAAGGATGAGAATGGTGATGGTGCATACGCTGACTCCTTTGTATCAACAGGGCCAAAAACTTATGGGGTATGAGTAAGGGTGGGGAAAGAGCTGAAATATATCGTGAAGGCGAAGGGCATCACGCTTAACCTGGCGAACCGATGGGCGACCAACCGCCCCATCTGGTTGTGGGGACTCACAATTTCAGAGCACAGAAATTAGGGGGTGTGAAGGAACTTAGGCGAACGAAGGTTTGTCGTAACACCTATAAGAAACGTTACCAGATGCCTGGCAGCTACGACACCATACCCTTTGGATACTGTATCGACTAGATGCATCCCTTTTAATGCTTAGCCGTATTTAAACTATGTATGTATCTGTTACACCTTTTTTATTATATGTTCTTTGTACCACTGTTTACCATGCCCTTTTAACCATTTTCTGTGTATAGTATTTGTACTGATGGTAAATTTCTTGTTTTGTATTAGATTGCTTTTCATTCTAACAACCTTCATTATATTAGTTATGGGGAAATAAAAATTGTATATGTACACACCAGTCATTAATAATGCAAGGTACTTTTTTTCACAGCTTATTAATGACGTAAACTTAGTCTCAGTATTAACCCTTTCTGTGCCAGCGATTCCATATGGCACCATCAACAAAAAGTATATGTATTTTTCCTCAGACTAAATTCAATGGTGGCTTATGGCAATTGAATATAAAAATTAATTGTATAGCAATATCTGGTAGTTTTTGGACATTGCCCTGAACATTTTGAACCCAAAAAGAGATGCAGAAACTATATGGAGGGCTACTCTCGTCTTAATGCAGAAAGTGTGATGTCCCATTACGTTTAACAAACGACAAAACTGCCTTAATGGATCGAAGCACTATGGTCTACCTTTGTGTTTAGCAAAGGCCAAATATTATTATTTGTTCCATTCAAAGTACCAAAGTTATGTTAGTGTCTCTTATTACATGATAGCATCAATGGAACCATATAACTTCTAATATAATTAATTATTTCTAAGCAAAGTTTCGTTTCCATACCTAATTTTAACATTTTTAATTAAAAACTTTTTTTTAGCTCGAAACAATAATTTGGGATAGAAAGGTTTTTAATATTGCAAACACCATCATCGCTCTGTGCAATAACTATCATTCACATAAGTACCTACAGATCCGAATAAGCGCATGATGTTTTCCACATTCGGTAGTATTGAGCTAAGACAGCCAATATTATTTTAAATAATTTTATAATCAAGGTTTTAATCTTCCTGCAAGCGTTTGAAAACCTTGCTAAGTATACATTCGCTTAGTATGAAAAGTTAAAATGTGCCTACATGAATAGGATGGATGCTTATCTTCTCACAGTCAAATTTCAGTTGAAGCCTATACATGTACCGATGTGTCGCGTGTTGAAATCTTCTAGCTCATTACAATGTCGTTATTTTACTGAAGTTATTGCGCAAACGAAAACAAATGATAAGAATATGTAATATTGCAATGGGTACAAAAGGCTACAAACAACGGCAGTCAGGAGAGCTTATACGAGAATGTTTGTTTAGGAAGCTCTGATAAAAGATGTAAGAAAATTAAGAATGTAAATGAAAGTTTTAAAGCATAGCATAGGAGAGAGATTGGAAGGAAATAGAGAACTTTAAAGATGAAGCGAAAATTTAAGAGTAAATAGATCTGGTTCAGAGTGAAATTCGACAATACTCTTATGCAGCATAAATGTTTCTAACAGGGATTTAAGACAAAGTAACCAGCTGGCCTCTTTAAAAGGATCCGACTGAATTACTTTGAAATACGTTAGTGGCATTCCATCCCACAACCTAACTATACGCCTGAATGACATACGTTTAGTTTCACCAGAATTAAGGTGATTACCCGCTAATTTGAGAGCAATATTCTCAGTGCCCCTACATTTCTGCAATCAAAATGTTTTTAGGCATCGAGATCGTCAAAATCTTTATTCGTTTTATATACTACCTTTGCAACATTAAATGGTTCATAGGTGAATTAATGATGTAAACAGTTTTTAAAACATGAACTATAGATAATGTGAAAACCTAGTCAAGATGCTCCCCTAGATTAGCTTAAGCGATGCTTCGGTCAGGACAACTAATCTTTTACGCATGTTGTCGTTCATCGTTCTCTATGTATGTTTTTACCCCCTTTATTGCGTATTTCTCTATGATACACGAACTATATATTTGTCGTGGATAAAAGATGGTGGTAGGACTCCTCAGTAAATATGTAAATAAGCCGTTGTAAATAAGCCGTTATTTTAAATTGATGGCACGGCTATTAACGTTATATATATATATATATATATATAATATTATATATATATATATATATATTAATGATGTAGGTCACATCCGCATCCGCATCCGCATCCGCGGAACATCCGCACATACATTTTCTCGCATCCGCATCCGCGTCCGCATCCGCACTTTGGACTGCGGATGTCGTGCGGATGTGGACCGTTGAGATAAAACGTCATTAATAAGCGGAAATTATCAAATTCTACTATATTAATAGAACTAGTTCATTGTGCGCAAAAGTGATGCAAGCGACAAGACGAGAGGCTGTTCTTGTATGAAGTTACTCTCTTGCAACCTACTTAGATCCACGTTACAAAGCTAAGTTATTTTTACCTAGTACATTAGAACGAGTTAAATCATCACTTGGCAAAGCAGTTGAAGAGCTTCAATCTCTTGAATCTGTCGCTTCGCCACCCACCAAAAGAATAAAAGTTTCAGTGACAGAACCAACACCTTCAACAAGCAAATCTATCACAGAATCTGTCTCTCAGTTTCTTGAGTCAAGCAGCAATGACGAGACCTACGCGATGTCAAAAGATGTAGTAAAAATGATCGAGAGCTATCACCAAGAAAAACGCCTGGCTGCATGTGACAATCCTATTAGTTGGTGGAAAAATACGCAGAATATCTATCCATGCTTGAGTAAACTTGCAAGGAAACATTTAGCCTGTCCTCCAACAAACGTACCAAGCGAGAGATTATTTAGCAGTGCTGGATTAATATATGATGAAAAGAGAAACAGACTGGCAGCAGAAAAGGCAGAAAAATTAATGTTCCTTAAGCATAACCTTCCTATAATTAAGTTTGAACATTAAACGATGAACATCTTAGTTTACTTTATTTTAATTACTCATTTATAAATATGCCTAATAAAACTTTAAACTTAATATAAATAGTTATCAAGCTAATTAAAGATCTCTTTCTATAAGGGTGGAGGTTGGGGAAAGAGGTCGGTGGGGTGCATTTGAGTTGGGTTCACGTCCCGCATCCTGGTAACACAATTATGGTTTCTAATTGTGGCTGAAACTCAACAAAATATAACGAATTTATTTGCAGACGAATTCACTAATTGATTTCTATATTAGTTAGATGCTTGATATTATTTTATATGTTCAGAGAAAAGTACAGCAATTATTGTACAATTAATCAATTATATTACATTAGAGCTACAGCTTTCTCTATATAATAACTTATTATATACGTTAAACACAACAAATCTCGAATATATCCTAAAAAATAACGAAAATGTAGACATCCGCATCCGCATCCGCGGATGTTGAAATCAAACATCCTCATCCGCATCCGCATCCGCGGATGTGAAAAAAATGACATCCGCTACATCACTAATATTTATATATATATACATATGGGAATGAACTCAGAATGGTTCCCTGAGTTTTTTATGATACACACAGACCGTGCATGGAACAAGGAACTCTTCTGGGATAATTAAATCCACTATAGTCTGAATAAGTAATGGTAAATAACAAATACCATAGTTTTTCTTTTTCATGATGCAAGCCCGACGTGGGCAACGGGTCTCTCGCAAAGAGGTCCCATAAATATAGCTTCCCTCACCAGCTATCTGCGAAGCAGACAGGATGATCCATGTCCCAAAGCTAGATCCTGTCTGCTTTGCAGATAGCTGGTGAGGGAAGCTATGTTTATGGGACCTCTTTGCGAGAGACCCGTTGCCCACGTCGGGCTTGCATCATGAAAAAGAAAAACTATGGTATTTGTTATTTGCCATTACTTATTCGGACTATAGTGGATTTAATTATCCCAGAAGAGTTCCTTGTTCCATGCACGGTCTGTGTGTATCATATATATATATATATATATATATATATATATATATATATATATATATATATACACAGAGAATATCAGTCTGGTGTGTGAGAATGTTGGTCCCCCTGCAACAAAAACTATCGAGGCCCCACGACGGAACGCACTGGAACAAATAGTACTCAAATGTGTGTTTGTTTGTTTTTGTCTCATAAAAGACCATACAAATAATAAATACAAATAATAAATAATACAATACAAATAATAAAAATGTATCGCGATACGATCCAAGATACAGAAAATGTATCGCAATACAATATCGCGATACCTGTATCACGATACTACGCCACCCTCCTCATAACTAAAGTTTTTAGCTATATCTGCCAAAATAGTGAATTCTGCATTTTTTTAACAAGGAATACTACTTGCCGTTTACTAATAAGTGGAAACTAGGCTAATCTACCAACATCTTTTTGTAAGTTATAAGAAACTTCTATATCTGTAATTGGGTTGACTAGACCATACTTTTTGTATCATCTCCAAATGTAGGTATTTTTACACCCTACTCGTTGCTCTAAATCATTTAGCTATAAAATAAAAAGGATTAAAGCTAAACGACGACTCCGGTTACACTCAACTGTACATATTTTGCCATCCAGACTTATGGGCATCTGGAATTATTCGCCGTCTTGTAACCATTTCTAACTAATTCATTACTGACACCAACAGCTTTTCACTTTATTTATTAGCTTAGTACCTATGTGAACAATCAATAGATGAAGCAAGTACTGTAGGTAGTCTCAGCTAATAAATAATGAAATTCTTCTTTGGAACCTTATAGCTATTTCTAACTAGACTTATTTCATTATACCTTTTGCCCTTCCTATTCAGGCCAGTTAACTTGTTTCTTAACTGTCTGTATTCAGATAAATCCGCTCAGCTATTATTACTTTTATAATCCATAATGTTCTTTTTTATTTTTTCTTCATCACAAATCAACTTCGTTTATAAATAGTTATATCTCTACTGATTACATTGGTTTGATTTTAGAACTTATATCATGCCACTCTATAAAATTGGTAATCTTTCTGTCAATTCTGGGTGTCAAAAGATTTCCAGATCTTTAGAACATAACATTCTCTATCCAATTCTAATTCTGCTTGCTCTTTCTGGCATCCAACCTAGGACCTATCCAACAACTTTACTTCTTCTTTCCCTCCTCTTTTCCATTCCGGCGACCAAGTGCCGTCTCTTCTCCCGATAAATGTGCTCTCTTCGCTCAAGCTTTCGCCTCCAATCCAGGCTAGGCCGTTTTTACGAAAACGGACCACATCAACATTGTCTACAAGATAACATATAAACTTAAGAGCATAAAGGCACGTAAGAGTCAATGAATAAAACGTTAGACAATATTTTCGTTTTGGGGAACCTCCCCTTGACATATGTGAAAAATTATTTTTTTCTTTGAATGAAATTGAACTTCAAAACTCTCTCCATCAGTGGAAAGTAAGAAAAATCTATGTTTTAGCATCTAAAGCTGCTGCTTTACATGCTGAAAAATCATAACATTTCACTTTTTCTATAGTTATTTATTAACAATGTAAACTGTAGAGAAACTTGATTGGTAGTGGTAGGCTAATGAGTAGATATGTAGTTAAGAGGAATTTATGAATGGGAAGAAGGATAAGAGTTGGAAATGTTAGGCAAGTGTGCAGGTTGAGGGTCTCCAATGAATTGCGCAGATTGAGAGTCGCCAACGAATGTCCCAAGAGGATACCACAAGTTGATAAGTGGGGTCAAACTATCGTCAGATCTTTGAGTAATGAGCTACATATAAGAAGACAGCGTCGAACCTTCTGTGTTAAAGCAGATATGCCTACAAAGAACTACCCGTCTTGTGCAAGTGGAAATAAAGTTATTCTCTTTCACACCTTTCGCACAAATATTTATGAGCTAGCTGCTCTGAGTAAAATATATAAAAATGTTCCTGCAGAATACCCAAATTTGTTTTATAACATGTCTTTCAGAACGCTATACAAACTACATCGAGATGTTCTACCGCGCAAATGTTTCTTAACTACAATGCCTCGATATATTATATTTGGGAATGAACCCAGAATGGTTCCCTGAGGTTTTTTATGATACACACAGACCGTGCATGGAACAAAGAACTCTTCTAGGAAAATTAAATCCACTATAGTCCGAATAAGTAATGGTAATTGACAAATACTATAGTTTTTTTTCATGATGCTAGCCCGAGGTGGGCAACGGGTCACTCGCAAAGAGGTCCCAAAAATATAGCTTCCCTCACCAGCTATCTGCAAAGCAGATAGGATCCAACTTTGGGACAGGATCTAGGGTTTAAAGCAGCCTAGCCCAGCTACATTTAGAACCTCAATATAAGCAAAAGACTCGCTGCCTTCACGTCAGATTGAATACATCAAAGAAAAAGGGGTAACTATTATATTTTTAGCCAAAAACCAAAACTTAAACCTCAACTGGCAGAATTGAGCGTCCACTTTTCAAGGCACATAACATGTCCGTTTCATGATGGGAATGAACTCAGAATGGTTCCCTGAGGTTTTCCATGATACACACAGACCGTGCATGGAACAAGGAACTCTTCTAGGAAAATCAAATCCACTATAGTCCGAATAAGTAATGGTAAATGACAAATACTATAGTTTTATCTTTTTCGTGATGCTAGCCCGACGTGGGCAACGGGTCACTCGCAAAGAGGTCCAAAAGACATGACATGAATAATTGTGAAGCTCGACTATTTATTTTATTTAATTTGGCCCTTAAGCTTTAGGCTTTACTGGGCTCTTATTAAAAATAAGCAGCTAGTTGTTATAAATTAATAATAATAAATAAATAAATAAGTAAATAAGTATTATTAATAATTAAAACATGTATTACAATATTAAACAATATTAATGGACAATATTAAACAATATTAGTGGACATTAATCCTAGATTTTTGTTAGTATGCCATTATTAATCGGGATTTGAACTTGGTTTTAAACAAATTTACATTCACAATATTTTTTATATCGGCATGCAAGTCATTCCATAGTTTTAATCCAATGAAAATGGGTAGTTTTTGAGATGAAGACAATCTAAATTGAGGTATAACAAGCTTTGATCTATTTCTGGTCTGATACGAGTGGATTTCTTGATGAGTTACAAAATATCTATTTACCCATTGTAAATTAATGATTTTGTTCTTACACTTGTAAATAAAAATAAAATGTGCCAGTTTGGTTATATCGTTGAGCTTTAGTAGGCTTAGCTCTTTAAATAATGCACTAGAGTGATCAAGGAAATCAGCATCAGATAATAACCTTATTGCTCGTTTTTGGATGACAAAGATACCATTTAATGCGTTGTTAGCGGAGTTTCCCCAAACAAGGGTGCAGTATGTTATATAAGGAAGAACAAGAGTATGATAAAGAGTCAATAAAACTTGTTTAGGGACTACATTTCTAAGTTTAAACATTATAGCAACGCTCCTTGAAATCTTTTCGCGATATAATTTACATGATCACTCCATTGCAAATTCCTATCTAGCATTACACCAAGAAATTTTGTTACAGTACACTCCTTTATGGCGATTTCATTAACATTAAGTTCATCAAGATATACATTTCTCTTATTAGTAAAAATCATGAAATTTGTTTTACTGGTATTTAGGAAGAGTTTATTGGTGGTCAACCATTTCATTACACTGATGAATTGTGAATGAAATATATTCTTAGCTGTATTAACATCTTTGCAAGAAAAATAGACAGTTGTATCATCTGCAAATATTATGAAGTTCAGTATATCAGATGAACGTGGAAGGTCATTTATATATAATAAAAATAACAGTGGAATCAGAACACACATGGCACACCATGTTTGACAAGCGCTTTAATTGAGCAAACCTTATTTACTGATACAAAATGATATCTATTGGACAAATAACTTTTAAACCAATCACTGATTGCTCCTCTAAAGCCGTAACAATATAATTTATTAAGTAAAATATTATGGTCTATTACATCAAACGCCTTACTCAAATCCATAAATATTTATATCATTATTTTTTTGTTCTCTTCAGCTATATTTACATTTTCCATAAGATTTAAAATAGCCATTTCCGTTGTTTTATTATTACAGAAGCCATATTGATTTGGAGATAATAAATTGTAGGGTTCTAAATATCGCTGCATTCTACTTTTTACAATTTTTTCAAAAACTTTGCTGAACACAGATAATGAACACACCGGCCTGAAATTTGTTGCTAGTGTAGGATCACCCCATTTAAACAGGGGTGTTATACAACCAGTTTTTAGCATTGACGGGAATATTCCTTTGAAAATACTTTGATTGATATATAATTTAAGCCAAAGTTACAGATATCTTATCTTTAACAAGGTTCAATATAGGTACAGGAATGTTATGAATGTTATTTTTTTAATTTTTTTAATTTACCAATAATATTCTGGACCTCAGTAGAGGTAGCAGGAACAAAAGAAAATGAATTTAGTGGGCTGGGTGGCATATATTCTAGAGGTGAGTGATCATTATTTATTAATTCTGAGGGAAGCTTATCCGCAATTGAAGTAAAATGTGCATTTAAAGAGTCTGCAATAGCAGTATCGTCAGTAATTTCTTTATTATCAAATCGGAGAGAAATCGGAGAGTAGTATAAGAGAGACTATTGCGATTCCCTATACGGTACTAGTTACTCCAGAGTAACAAATCCGTTGCTGCCACCTAACCAGAACCCCCGTCAACTCCGAACCAACCAAGGCCATAGATGGAAGGGTTAACATATATATATGATGCAGAAAGGTGGTATCAAGGGCGAATCTCGAAGGCTGCTGAAAACTATACCTTTTTTGAAAAGGCTGTGAACTGTATAAGATGCATGTATGTGTAGTGAGGAATAGAGGGAGAAGCGTGTGTTTGAGAGAATGGTGAACTGCTCACAAGGTAGATGAGACACAGAAAAAGATCAACTAAGGAAGAGAGTGGTGGGAGAAGCGGGAGTTCAAATACTTCCTGTCTTCTGGTTGAATGGTGCCTACAATCTCCTCCTTATAAAGAGACCAAAGCTGTTATATACATTATAACCTTGTACCTTGTTAACCTTATTTGGGTTCCGTGCGTCGGTCTTTCTTCACACGAAGGTCAAGCTGGTGGCCCCGCCTCTAGGTCTGGCTTGGTGGAGGAGCGACTTGCTCTCTTGCGCTCTCCACCGTACATAGCCAGGTACACCCGGCTCATCTGGTACCGTTCTGAGCCAGCCATCTAGTCTTCTCTTGATGACTTCAACTTTGACCCCTGTAATGCTTCTGAGGTCCTTTGGAAGCCGGTTGAAAATTCTTGGCCCCCTGACAACAAAGCTATTTTCCTTCAGAGTTGAGGACTGAGGAGGTCCCTTGTCGGGCCTTTAATTTGGGAACACTACACATTCTGCCTTTCCTATTTTCCAGGGTTGTCTAGATAGTAATTGGGTTTAGTTTGAGGTTTGGTACCAGTTTTTCGATCATTTTCCACATGTAGATTATGATATACCTCTCTCTTCTTTCCAGGGAGTACAAATTTAGTTTACGTAGTCTTTCCCAATAGTTGAGTTCTTTGCAGCCATCAATCTTGGCTGTGAAATGTCTCTGCGTTTCTTCTAATTTATTAATTTCTTTCTTTTTATATGGAGACGTCAGAATATGATCAGTGTTCTCACCAGGGGAATCATTACTGTCTTATCACTCCTTTTGAACGTTCTTCGTACCTGTCTCGCGACTGTTTTTGCTTTGTTTATTGCTCTCTGATTTTGTCTCTCGAATTTGGCTTCATCGGTCATTATTACCCACAAGTCGACCGCTTTCATGCTTCTCTGAATTTCTTGTCTATCTGGAGCATAATATGCGGTCTTAAGTTCCTCATTTCTACCATATCTCAAGAGCTGAAATTTCTCGATGTTAAATGTCATTTTGTTGTCTTATGACCATTTGTATATTTTGTTTGTGTCCCTCTGCAAGGCCTCTACTTCATTTGCATCGCTGATTTTTCTGCTGATCTTTGTATCGTCCGCAAATGATGTTACTATACTGTTGCTGTTTACTCCACTGTCCATGTCTGTTAGCATGATAATGAACAGGAGTGGGGCCAGCTCTGTACCTTGTGGTACTGAGCTGCGTACTTCTGAATCTGATGATGATACACCTTGAAATTTTGACTAACTGTATTCGATTTCTGAGGGAGTTGTAGATCCATTTTCCCACTTTGCTGTTATTCCCATCTGTTTCATTTTATGCTATTATACCATGATCGCATTTGTTGAAAGCTTTACCAAAATCGGTATATATGACATCATAGTTTTCCTTGCCTTCATGTGCATCTAGTACATTGTTATAATGCTCTATAAATTGTGATAGGCATGATCTTCCTGATCGGAATCTGTGTTGATTTTTGTTGAATCTTTCCAATGTCTCCAAGAAGTCATAGATTTTCTCTCTGACTATGCTTTCAAAAATTTTGGTGAGGTGGGACGTCAAGGACACTGGTCTATAGTTCTTTGCTTGTTGCTTGAGATCTATCCCCTCCTTTATATACAGGGACGATGTTTGCTCTTTTCAAGATGCTCGGTATTTCCCCAGTGTCCAGGGATCTTCTCCATATCCAGTATAAGGGTGTATCTATTTCATTTTTACAGTTTTTAATTAATAGTGCGTTCCATTTGTCTGGACCTGCAGCTGAATGTGATTTCATTTGTCCTATAGCTCTCGCTACATCTTCTGGGATAAAATCAAAGTCTGTTATACATTCTCCTTGCAATTTCTCTTTGAAGAATGCATCTATGTCAGGTATCGCTTTGTCACTTTTTGGGGTACTGAAGACCGATTCATACTGGGCTCTCAATGTTTCACAGATTTCTTTTAGATTGTCTGTTAGTTCATTATTTCATTTCCTTAAGGGCCCGATAGTAGCGCGCGTTTTTGTTTTCTTTTTCGCATAGCTGTAGAAGTATTTTGGATTTTCCTTTATTGCTTCTACCGCCTTTTCCTCTTCCCTCTCTTTATCAGAGTTTATATTTCCCAATCTATTCTCTCCAGTTTTTCTTGTATTACTTTCCTGGCATTGTTGTCTCCGCAATTAGCTAACTTCTTCACTACTCTCTTTCTTTTGTGGAATATTCTTCTCTTTTGCCTCTCTAGCCAGTTCCTCTTTCCTTTTGGCTGTGCTTTCGGAGCATAATTTTCCAAAATTCTCAGCGTCTTTTCTTCCAAGGTTGTTAACATTTCCTCAGCTCAGTTGTTTTATTCTCCAAAACTGTTCTCCACTCTATTTGGGCCATGTGTGATCTGATTTCTTCCCAATTTATGGTCTTGGAGTTTAAGTTAAAAGCCCCAAATTTGCTTTTTCCTTCCATATGTGTATTGTCTTTTAAAGTTATCGCCATATTTGTTGATAACTCGATTATATTGTGGCCTGAGATAATAGTTGGAGTTATTTTTATATCTGCAATCAAGTTCGGGTTATTTGTGAATACCAGATCTAGGCAGTTATTTTTCATGGTATTTTCTGTTATCTCCTGTGTCAGCATAAACTCTCGTGTGTCAGCATAAATTCGTTTGTGAGAGCCATCAGCATTTTTGCTTGCTCCTGGTTCTCTCTTGTGCCCCCCTTATCTTGCTGTATAAATATATTTCTACCCATCTTATATTATTTTAAATGGGAAATTAAAATCGCCACAGAGTATTATATTAGGTGATGGAGAGTTTACGGACTTTATTAGGGTTCTGATAACATCAATGGCATCCGAAAATTTGTAATTTGGAGAGTTTGGAGGTCTATAGATGACTATCAGTACCACGTTTAGTTTCTCTATTTTCACTGCAAGTGTTTCCACGAAACTGTTGGATTTACTTATTACCGTCTCTGTCATATGCCTCTCATGTATATAAATGGCACAACCACCTTTACGTCCCGCTGTTCTATCCGTATCTATTATATCAATATGCAATTCTTTCTTATCGATACAGTGTTCGTAGTTATAGCAGTTTCCTTGGCATTCTTTAAGATGTGTTTCTGTGAGGCATGCGATGTCTGCCCTTGTTTCGTCCATAAAACCTTTCAGGTACGAAAATTTGTTTAGTGAATTGTTCGGTTTTATTCCTTGAATATTTGAGGGGTCCCGCGTCTTAAGGTACCTAAGCGCCAAAATCAAAATTCGCCAGAAATCGCCTCCAAAGTTCAGCAATATTTTGGCAATAGTATCTCTGTTATTAATTGAGCTAGAACGTTCATTTTTGGCTAAATTAGAGTTCTAAGTATGGTAATGAAGATGTTGATGAGTTTTTGGAGGTTTTCATATTTTATATTTTATATATATATATATTTTTTTATTTTCTTATTATGCCGAACTTTGGGTGCGATTTCTGGCACAGAATGATTCCATTGATTTTTCATCAGTATCACTAGCACAGTGAGACATTGCTGCACACGTTGATAATAGTTAGAAGCCGGGTGAATAGAATAATCCACGCAATATTCAGCAATATGAGCACGAACACAGGACGCCTGCTAACAGCAACGCGAGTCTTAAGGTATTGGCAGGATGTTTGTGTCGTGTCCCTCTCGGCGCGTGGAGCGGGTGGCCAATTAGAAAGCAGAGCGGCGTGGCTGCCATGTTTTCATTGGGCGGCAGAGCCCAGCTGGCGATAGAGGTGAAAAAAGTAGTTCGCTTCATAAGGTTTTCAACCATACTGCCAGTGTCGTAAGGTCATTATAACCCAAACCACGCGGTAGAGGAAGGGTGAAAATAGTGATATCCATCAAAACCACGTTTTCGCCCGTGGTGGCGCTTAGGTACCTTAAGACGCGCGACCCCTCATTTGCCAGGACAATGTTTATGTTCTTTGTTTTGCATTGCCCCTTGTGCATTTTAAGTTCGTTGTCCTTTGATATCGCGTGTTTTGTAACCTTGTGGTCCTCCGAGATGGATCCGTTCCCACCTACCTGTTCTGGTAACTTCTTGCCATGCAGCGGTCCGGCTCGAGGGTTCCCATCTGTGTGAGCTGCATGTGCTGTATAAGACTTAGCAGCCGTATTGTGTTCGAGATGTTGAAAAAATTTTGTGTGCTATGTGTGTTTTGTTTGCTATTTGGGTACATTATTTTTTCTGACATTCCTTCTGTTGTCATTTGAGACTTGTCCTTTGTCCTTTGAACTTGTCGGGAGATGATAGTAGTAGCATTTTCTCCTGTACTGGCAGGTTCCATATGTCGCGTAGGTCTTGCAAATGTCCGGATGGTAGAATTTGCATTTTCCACCAAATTTGCAGCGACCATTATTGTAGAAGTAGTTGCACACAGGAGGATGTTCGTAAATACATTCTCCTCCCCTATATCTGCATATTCCTTCCACTTATTCCATTCACATACATATATATATATATACACGAAGGTAATTCAATAAGTACCCGCACTTTTTAGTTTCACAATTTTATTTTCACATCTGATAGATTATAAACACATCACTTCTCAACATAGTCTCCCTGTTTCTCAATACACTTAGTCCAGCGAACTACAAGCTTCCTAATGCCATCAAAAAGAATGTTTTTAGCTGTGTGCGTAGCCAGTCATGCACCGCCTCCTTCAGGTCATCATTGCCTTGGAATCGCTGACCTCTCAAAGCGTCTTTTAGTGGTCCAAACAGGTAAAAATCCGAAGGTGCCAGGTCTGGACTGTCGGCTGGATGGTCGAGAACTTTAAATTTAAGTTCCTGAAGGCATTTTCTAGTCTGTGCAGCGGTATGAGGGCGCGCATTGTCGTGTAAGAGAATAACACCTTCCGACAATCTCCCTCTCCGTTTTGTGCGAATTGCTTGCTTTAACTCATTCCGAAGCATATCAAAATACGAGGCACTTGTTACTGTAGTTCCACGCTCTAGATAACCTGCAAAGAAATCCTGTGTGTGTGTGTGTGTGTGTGTGTGTGTGTGTGTGTGTGTGTGTGTGTGTGTATTTTTCTTCAACATACATCCCAAATTAAAAACTTGAATTTCTTTCAATCTTTTTTCTTATTCTTTGTTTCCATATTAAGATTTTGCAACAATAAGAAAATAAATCTGTGTAGCAACATTTTATTGTATTGTAACACTGATACGGTACTTGAAATGAGCTACATTTTCAGTAACAGCATCTGGACAGATGAGGTGTTTGCTCGAACCTGTGGCTGGAGTCAAAATCTTCTCAGAAAAGCCAGAACTCCTACCATTACTTCGCTAAATATATTGTTTCATGATCATGCTAAGTGTACAGGCTGAGGGTTATCAGCGAATGCACCAAGAGGATACCACAAGTTCATAGGTGGGTCCAAGCTATCATCAATTCTTTGAGTGATGAGCTACATATAAGACAACACCGAGCTGTCTGCGAGAGAGCAGATACGCATATAAAGAACTACGTGTTTTGTACAAGTGGAGCTAAAGT
Source organism: Bathynomus jamesi (assembly GCA_023014485.1). NCBI lineage: Eukaryota > Metazoa > Arthropoda > Malacostraca > Isopoda > Cirolanidae > Bathynomus > Bathynomus jamesi. The sequence continues at coordinate 456,204 of JAJOZX010000200.1, read as the reverse complement.
TACTCTTTCACACCTCTCGCACTAATATTTAGGAGCTAGTTGAATTGAATGAAATATATAAAAATGTTCCTGCATGTATATGTTTGTTAATCACAATGCCTCGATATATATATATATATATATATACAGTGTATATATATATAATGCAGGAAGATGGGGCCAAGTGCAAATTTCCGAGACTGCTGAAAACTATACCTTTTTATGAAAAGGCTGTGTACTGTATAAGATGCATGTGTGTGTAGTAAGGAATAGATAGAGATGCGTGCGCTTGAGAGTATGCCGGTCTGTTCATAGGTAGATGAGAGCTAGAAAAAGATCAGGTAAGGGGCACAACGCTGGGAGAAACGGGGTTCAAACACTTCCTGTCCTCTGGTTGAATGACGCCTACAATCTCCAAGTTACATATCATATGTCTTTAGATTTGACTTGTGTAAATATGCATTGCTAGTTATTAAGTTTTACTCTTAAATACATGTGTAGAAAGCGTATGGTGAATTATATACATATATTGCGTTTGAAAAAGTTTCTTTATTAACGTTTTGTACAGAAACTGTTGTGTTTTATATGAGATCTGTGAACATAAAAGTAATAACGCTATAACAGTTTATTCGTGCAAAAATGTATAACTCTGTAATTGAGTTTGTAAAGATTGTGGATTGGATCAGCTTGCTACAAACAGGGCTGTATGCACCTTGTTGTAAATGTTATGATTGACTGGCGCGAATGAGAAGTGAAGAGAACGGATTATTACGAGAAAAAAATAGGAAGTTGCAAACAGACGCTAAATTAGAGAAGTATTAATTGGCAGGTTTCTTTCAACTGGATATATAAAAAAATGGGATTTTTACCACAAACGTAGCTATCTTTTTATCACGTTTTATATAATATATATATATATATTTGTATGTGTATACGCGTGTATATTATATACTGTTAACGGTGTAGGCTGTTAGTTAGCTTATTTGGATTTAAATAAGCCAAGAAAATAACCCAATATTCTTTAACCTCATAGACGGTGATTCTCTTTTAATTATAGCCAAAGGAGGAATAAAATAAAAAGACAAGTGCTGAGCTACATAATAATAATAGCAAGTAATATTCGTACAGTTACTGCGTTACAGAGACTAACAGCTACTTATTTATTATTTACTACTCTGGAAAGAAAAGTCATGGCAAGCACATGCCAATGAAGGAAAACAGAATTTGTTGTTTGTACTTCTCAAATATAAAATATATGTACTCTGGTCTCTTTTAAAGACTGGAATACACTAATATATATATATAAATATATATATATATATATATATATATATATATAAATATATATATATATATATATATATATATTATAAATATATATATATATATATATCAGTGGTGGGCACGGTTCCGCTAATCCGCTAACCGCTAATTAGCGAAGCTAACTTTTCCGTTAGCGGATTAGCGTTTCCGCTAACTTTGAGAACCGTTAGCGGACCAATTAGCTTCCGCTAAATTTAGTTCCGCTAACTTTAAGTCCGCTAACCTTAAAATCATACATGTTTGTTCCAGTCTGTTCTGAGCGTGTCTGCAACAGTCAGTCTGGCACGCTATTGGCTGACTACGTGTAAACACAAGACGTGATTGGTCGACGCAGCAGCAGCTGAGCAGCGTTGTGTAATTCTGCAGTTCAGTTCACTTACGACGTTACAGTCTTACAGTGTCAGCGACAGCGTACGTTATCATAAGCATATTTTCGTCAGTTTACCGAGTCTACAAGTTTTTGCAATGGAAAGTGAAGACGTTTTGGTTCCGCCTGAGGATTTTGGGCCTGTTGATGGCCAGGTCCGCCAGGACCAGCCCAACCAGGAATCTCAGAACCCACCCGTGGCCCCACCTGGAGGACTACTTTGTCTTTATGTCAAGGGATAAGAGAAACCCCAACCTCTTGTACTTCCGGTGCGTCTTGTGCCAGCCCAAGGAGACCACCATCAAGGGACACGCGTCGAGCCTCTACAACTTGAAGTCGCACGTCAAGAGGAACCACCCAGCGCATGCCATCCAGTTTGAGGAGAGGATCAAGGCCGGCTCTGAATGTAAACTAATGTTTAATTCCATTTCTTCATTTAACTATTTATGTACACCTTGATCATCATCTGATCTTGGCATGCTATACCTTTTTGGAAAGTTCTATGTCTAAGCTGCAACATATTAAAATTTCAGCTCTCTTTAAGGGTTTTAGAGCCAAAAAACCAAACCGAAGCTAAATTCATATAATAAAAGTTAGCGGTTAGCGGTTATCGTTAGCTTCCGCTAATTTTTTTAGCGGTTTATCGGTTTAGCGTTATCGAAGTTAAGTTGAGTTAGCGGTTCAGCGGTTATCGAAGCTAACTTTTCGGTTAGCTGTGCCCACCACTGATATATATATATATATATATATATATATATATATTATACAGGGTGTCCCATAAGTCCGGCATCATAGGAAACAATAAAAAAGGGAAAACAAAAGCTTTTATTTACAGAACGTGCTAAATATGTCCACCATTGTTTTCAATACACAAATTCAGACGTGATACCCAGTCAGCAAGCACACGGTGAATGATGTCAGGAGTAATAGTGTTACATGCCCCAATAATGCGCTGCCGCAAATGTTCAACACTCCTAATTTTCTCTGCGTATACCAGCGCTTTCAAGTGGCCCCAGAGATAAAAATCTAGTGGCGTGAGATCCGGGCTTCAAGCTGGCCATTCCACAGGCCCTCGATGTCCTATCCAATGATCAAGGAATTGTTGGTACAGGTATTCCCTTACTTGGGTGCTGTAATGTGCAGGAGTGCCGTCTTGCTGGAACCATGTTGGGAAATTTCCTTCTTCGTTCAAGACATTGGGAAATGCTTCTTCCTTGAGCATACGTAGGTGGGTGCCTCCAGTGACATGTTCATCGAAAAAGAGGGGCCTATGATGCGATCCTTCCAAATGCCACACCATACCATCACCCGAGATGTACCTTGTTCCTTTGAAGAGGTATACCAGTGAGGGTTGTTTTGAGACCAGTAGCGGGTGTTCTGTCGATTTACCTCACCATTTCCATAAAAAACAGCCTCGTCACTGAACAGAATGGTGGACGGGAAATTGGCATCCAGAGCATATTGTTCCGTAGCCCATTCACAAAATTGCATCCGCCGGTCGGGATCATCTTCGCTTAATTTCTGTAGGATCTGAAGTTTATATAGATGCCATTTGTGAGCCTGAAGAATGCGATGGATGCTACTTTTCGACACTTCTGTCTCGGCGGACAATCACCCAAGAGACTTATTGGGACTTCTGTTAAAATGAGCCAGGATAGCAGTCACTGTATCATCGTCAGTGGACCTCCTTGAAGGTCCACTGCGTGGTTTATCTTCTGTGGACCCTGTTTCCTTAAACTTTGCAACAAGTCTGCTAACAGAACTCTGTGTTATTGGCTCGCGGTCTGGATGCAGCCTGTTAAATTCAGCAGCGGCCTCTCTTTGACTCCGATTTCCTATGAGTAGAATTATCTGGATTCGTTCTTCCTTGCTCACAGACATTATGGCCTGTAGAAAGAGAAAAATATGAATTATGGTTTGTAGAAATAGAAAAGTATGAATTTCTCCTATGATGTCGGACTTAGGAACACCCTGTAGATGCGTTGAAAGAGACGCTCCTCCCAAAGCCCAGTTACTCGGAAGTTTTTCAGCAAGTCAGATCCCCAAGAAGCGCGTCGGGCAGCGAGGAAAACGAAATCTCCTCCCCAACTCCACCCCTGAATGTGGGGTGGAAACGCAGCATGCAGGAGAAGCGGTCAACCTCCCTCCCGTTCAGGAAAGGACCCCTGCTTCCGATTTCACAATGAGGAACAGGGACTGTCCGATGTCAAGAGACGAGGCATCACTGCCCTTTTCATTAGTTTCCACTGTAGGGGAGAGGCATTTGATTACTCAAACACCTCGCTCGGCGTGCAGTTCCCCCCACTCGCAACGAAGAAGGAGGTGCACGCCCGTCCGTCAGGATATAAACACCGCTAACAGACCCTCACCAAGCCACAGAGTAGGGGAGGGGCCTCCTATCACCCAAAGGTCGTGCCATCCATCTCCCAGGCAAGTGAACCCTGCCTCAGGGAGACTGAGGAAAGAGGACGGGTGGGTCACAGTTAACAGGCGCTCTTCACGGAGGGTTCAGCAACCTGTCTTCGCGGCAAGGCCACCAGTGAGGAATCTAACCTCTTTGGGGAGAAGGTGGAAAGGCCTCATCCCCCAAAGAGGCAGAGACCATTCAGCGTCTGCGAGATGCAGAAGCTTAATGAGAGCTCAGGTAACATCACTTGGCTTAGAACTCGAAATCCACCATTTGGCTTAAGCAGCCAGTGCCTCGAAGCATTATCGGCCACTTGGGGAAGTGTATATATCGTTTGAACATCCAAAAAGCGCACACAAACCCACATAGATCCCCTATTATTACACACACACACACAACGTATATAAACAGATGCATGTAAAGCCCTAATAACAAAATATATACCAGCATAACCACCACACAAAAATAACCACCACAGCACCACAACCACCAATCGTCTAAGTATAGCTTTCAATCACCTAACGAAACCCACCTTACCCACGGCTTTTACTTACCAGCTCTTGGTAGACCGACAAGGTCTCTAAATACGACCCAATAGACAGAGCTCTTAAACATAAACAAATACGTTTATGGGGCCGGGGGGTAAACCATCAAGTCTCAAAAAAAGGGCGACGCTAATAGTTTTTCAATTAAGCTTCTTATGGTGGAACATTATAATATAAAAAGCATTAACATGATTTTTAAAACAAAATACAAATTAAATTAGGGGTAACTATTTCATTTTTCCTCTTTCACCCATTTATTATGTTTCAATACAAATTTGTCTTTAATATACATTTTTATCCTTAAACTATAATATAAAAAGCATTAATATAACTTTATATTAAAAATAGATTCTATTTCGGGGTAACTTATTAATTTTTCCTCTTTTATCCAATTATTTTGTTTCAATATAAATTTATCTTTAAGACACAAATATATCTTTAAACCTTATTACAAAAAATATTAATATAACTTTATAATAAAAATAGGTTCTATTTCAGGGGTAACTTATTCATTTTTCCTTTTTTACGCAACTATTTTGCTTCAGTACAAATTTATCTTTAATATACAATTTTATCCTTAAATCATAACATAAAAACGTTAATATAATTTTTAAACCAAAATAACCTATGGAATGAATAAGTTATATTTGGTAAAGGCACGCTCCCAGAATTTGCGGCTCGTCCAATTAAACGCAATGTGTGGGCATGAGAACGAATCCAGGATCTCTGGTTGTCCGAAAGTCTCGATCTCACACAGAAACTCGCGAGTCGAATATTGGGGGTGGGGCCAATCGGGGTCACGTATATAAGAGGAACATTTTCAGCTGGATCCGCAACAGTGATTTATCAACGAGTAACTACACATTCTATCATCATGGTCACTTCCAGTCAGACACATCAGCTTTACTGTCCCCCGCAATTGTTTGAAGACGGGGACCTCTCTTCAGTGACTACGCTCCATCTTTTCACAGCGGCCGACCGGAACGCCCTACTTTCAACTCAATCCATTGCAGAAATTTGTGACGGCAAGAAAGAACCAGCGGATAAAGAGGCCATTGAAATATGAGTAATTACGTAATAATTTAGTTTGTGATTCGTTCTTGGGTTATATACATCATATCATTCAGTGCTTATCCCTTGCAAGTGTTGGTTAATTTATAAAAGCCATAATAAGCGAAGTGAAAGGATATCTGCCTAGAGGTTCGAAACTCTGCGACGGGGCTTAGCAGCTCCGCTAATCTTCCTTCCTGAGAATGTCATTTAGACAGTGAATTTTATTATGCGATGAAGGTATCTTTTGAAAGTGAAATTTTATTACGCGCTTGTTTCCCTGTACGTGTTAACTTAAATATTTAGAGTAAGTTACTAAAACTTTAAAGGTAGGGAATTGTTGCGGTCCCGGGTTCGTGACTCGGCGCAAGCAGATGATGCGTAGCACATCCAGCTAATCTTCCCTTTGAGCCCAGTTGGGCTAGTATATATATATATATTAGGTCATCACATAAGTAATGCGGCATTTTTTATTTTTTTTTTCCATTTTTATCATTATTTTATGGATAGAAATCAAACAACTCTTTGAAGTTATTTATATTTAAATAAATATTTATTTAAATATAAATAACTTCAAAGAGTTGTTTGATTTCTATCCGTAAAATAATGATAAAAATGGAAAAAAAAAATTAAAAAATGCCGCATTACTTATGGGATGACCTAATATATATATATATATATATATATATATATATATATATATATATATATATGGAATAAATGTATTTTAATTAAAAAAGATTCAATGTGGATGATTCGTTTAATATCTTCCATGTGCTCGATACCCTGTGACGGTGCTTAGTCATCCAATATGATCATTATTAGAAAAAGGCATGAACTGTCAAAATAATTTTGTGTCTACAAAACAGTATCCTTTTCCCTTATAGGTCCGATGCGGAATTCGATCGTGTTATAGCTACTTTTCGTAACAGCTTTGAAGAAAAACAAATAGTGGACTTCGATTTGGAGGTTTTACAGCGCAGTCAACCCAGTGACCTGAATACGGAGGTCGAAGTATTGGCTTACATCCGATCCAACAATTGCCAGTTCGTCGGGGAAGTAATGTAAGCTTTTTTCTTTTCGTTAAGAACAAGACAGTGTATTTTCATCAATTTATTAAATAATAGAAATCATGTTTTATAAATTACTACAATTCAGCTGAAACTAGTTACAGAATTAGTTTCCAATAAATAAGCTGCAGAGCACAAGACTAACATTATTGGGGACATCTTATATTTTACACAATATCGTTACAGTATATATATATATAATATATATATATATATATACCCGTAAAACTTTACACAATACATCGAGTGCGCACGAATGGGAACCTTTTTATTTATCTGCACGCATACCAATTCATCATTCAGCTCAGTGTCGCACAAATATTACTAAAATATTCTTGTAATTGGTGGGGATTCCATTCAGATTCAGGGATATGCAACTGTTCGAGGTCACTCCAGGGATGAGTCCCCAGTGAATTAAAATAATACATTCTCTCCCTATTTTTAAAGTATATTGCAAACCAATGAATCCCTTCGACACCAACAACATCTGTGTTAACAATAATTCCCCCGCATTTTCTCGTAGTTGGTAATTTCAGTGTTTCATTATTCGGAAACACACCGATAAATTTGGAGCGTGTGATTTGGTCACTATTCATTACTCTCTGAAGTGTATTCGCATCCATTTTAAAAGTCAGTGACTATGTTCCTGAAGCGTTCGACCTCAATTAGGGCTTGTGACTCGAGGTATACTAGTACACTAATAGGAGCGTCTATCGGGTTGGCGAATTCCACTCTGACTGAGATGTTCCCACTTAGTTGTGGATTTAATTGTGTATTTACATTAGCAGATAAGTCGGGCGTGATATCAAATGGGTAAAGGTTAAATTGATCGATGAATTCTTTCTGCGTTACCCCAATCCCGAGCTCATCACAAGCACCTGCAATATGGGCCAGATTACTATAAGCTCTCGCGCAAAGTGGGAACACAGCGTTTGATGAGTAGTCCGTATCCCAACGCAACGCCATTGACGTATAAAGTTATATTTTTAAGGCCGAAATTCTCGAATTTAAAGGCGTTCTTTTTATATTTTCCATTCGTCGAAGCGTGATCCTGCATTCCAATTAATAACCTTTTAGGTAGAACTCCCAGGGCCACCTTTTCTATCTGCTTCGAGGCCAACCCTCTTAATTGGGTATTTTGCTGTTGCGTGTATTAAATTTTTTTCAATTTCTAATTGTTTAACATAATTTCACTCGACGCACACGCAGATATGTTTTCATAATGTGAATCACAACGGGTTTAGCGCCCTCTTCTTGATCAAGCCCCAGATTTATGAAGATCTCAGGATTCGTGCCGCTGAACTTTAACTTCATACAGTGCCCGCGAAAAGTATCCGATCACTCAAGAAAATACAATATTTTCCCTTGATATTCAGAGACACGTAATTCACTTTCTATTTGTTCTAGCGACATCTGGTAACTTTGAGGTTGCTCGCTGATATGAGAGCTATCCAACGCATTCTCAAATTAGTGTTCTGGTAGCCTTCGTTGCGGGTGGCTGTGTCTCAAATTTGTCAGATTTCACTGTTTGTGTAAATTTCTTGATATTTTTTTTTTTTTTACAGAAAGTGGTGTAAATAAAATTTATATATAATGTGTGCTAAAAAACAACTTAAGAGTGATTGTCGAGGTGCTATTGTGCTTTGCATGCATGTGGGAAATCACAGAGACAGATAGCTAAGGAATTAAACATATCCCAAAGTACCGTTAATTTATGGTTTCACGGGCTGAGAACAATGGTGGCCTAACCACGCCAGTCCCTAAAAAACGATCTGGCAGACCGAGAAAAACAAATTCGCGAACAGACAAACTTATGAAACGTTTAGTATTGAAAAATCCAACAATAACTGCGAAAGAAATAAAATTTAATATGAATAATTTGTTATCTGGTGTTTCTGAACGAACTATCCAGGAGCGGCTCCAAAAAGAACTCGGATTACCATCTCGCCATGCTGCTAAGAAACCGTTCATTAATGAAAAAATGCGTAAAAAACGTGTCGCATTTTGTAAAAAATACATTCATTGGACTGTTGATGACTGGAAGAAGGTTTTATTTAGCGATGAGTCGACATTTTTGACATTCAGAAGTTGTCCAAAAAAGGTTCACCGGCCTATTGGCTCAAATAGGATGGACCCTAAATACACCCTAAAGACAATGAAACACCCTCCAAGTGTGATGGTTTGGGGTTGTTTCGGTTACTATGGGCGTGGAAACTTATATTTTCTTCCGAAGAACACAACTATGAATGGTGCACGGTATTTAGCAATGCTACAGGATAAAACTTCCAATGGCAATGGCAATCCAAAGGACAAAAACATACATGCATGAAGGTGCACCATGTCACAGGGCCAAAATAGTGACAAAATGGATTACTGACAATAAATTTGATATTTTGGATTGGCCTGGTAATAGTCCAGATCTCAATCCGATAGAAAATCTGTGGCTAATAATAAAAAATAAGGTTGAATGCCACGACACTGGCTCAGTCGAAAAATTACAAGAGGCCATCAAAAAGGTATGGTGCAAGGAAATATCAGTGGAAGTTTGTCAAAACTTGATTAAATCCATGCCAAAACGTCTAGAACAAGTCATCCAAACCAAAGGACAGATGACAAAATACTAATATAAGGTTAGTATACATTTAAACATTGTTTTTTATGTAAAAAATACAAATTTCAAGGGTGATCGGATACTTTTCGCGGGCACTGTATTCACCCCATTCATAAGCAGTTTCTCCTGGAATGTGAAGTCTGTATGCAGACGTCCATAGCATTCATATATCTTCTTTTTAGAATTTTTAAATTTATCCTTTATACTACTTTCGTCTTTAGTCTGATAATAGCCCTCAGCAGTTAAAAAGGTATCCTTCGCTTCTTTTGAAAAGATGAGGACATTTTCCAGATAGGCTCGTAGGTGATAATAACCCGTTCCTGCCGAGATGTTAACCTGGTTTAAATACACCTCACACTATCTGAATATGGGGTGCAGAAAGTTGGTTTCAGGGTATGCAGAATAATTATCATCGCAGCCCGTTCCATCTGAATGGGCTATACGTAGTTTAGCGTATATGTGCATGCAGCTTGGATCAAAAACGTATGGGCTTGAACTGGGTATCACGAATTCTATAGGGGCACTCAGGGAACTGATTGTGTTTAATGGGTTAATTGTAATAAAGTCACTGCGCTCAATAGAAACTTGTGTTGGGGGCATATCAAAGAGGGACAGCTCCGATTTACAACATTGTGAGCTACACGAATGGATGAAGCGTGTCATAATGAGTCAGAAATAGGGGCCACCTCTCTCGACAAGTCTGGCTATAATTCGTGAGAGCAATGTCGTAATGTCCTCAGCTTATATCAGTTAAAAAAATTATCAACCATAGGTCTCATTCGCTTAGAGCACTTGTTTTTTGATGTCCTTTTACGTTTAACGTCACGTGTTGGTAACCCCTTCTGGACAGCCCTCTTCTTCCCGCCACCACGCATTTTTCTCTTTGTATCTTTGATGATTTCGTCCCGTGTACGTTTCAAATGTTTTTTTAGAGCTTCTTTAGGCTTAGCTCCACCCATTATGACTTCTACGTGTTAAAACCTGATTGTAACGCTTTCCTCTCGAGGTATCTGGCTTCCCACTTCAACAATGGGACAGCCGTGCGTAGTATCGTTGAAAATATGGATTCAAGGCCACTCCCACGCTGATATCTCACCCCTCGATAGACTGTGAAAGGCCTTCGGGTCATTATAACTGAATGCGACGAAAGTGCAGTTTCACTGTTAAGCTTCCATCACCGAATGGGAAATTTTTTCCCTCAATCGTTCTTATATATATTGAGATATTGGTTAATAGATTAGTCGCAACATTCACATAATGGGGCTTGTCATATGTAATGCCCAAGCTCTTCCCTCTATGGTTGAGAATGTGTACAATGCGCAGCAGACGCTCCTGGGTATCCCCAACAAATTTATGTTGCAAGATATTGCTGTAAATATAGCACGTGTCTGGGGATGGATAGCCATCACCTAATTTCTCCAATTTCAACTGATACAGTAAGCTGGACAAGTCATGTTGTGCCTCGTGAAAGACATCTCTTTGGAGCGCTACTCTATATCGGCCATCGGTTATAATTTTGAGCAGTCCCCTGCCTTTAACATCTCTATTATCCTTTGATTTTAGGGTCAGAGCATGTGCAGGGGTTTCTTTGTTTACGATTTCGTATACTAAATCAGCCGTAAGATTTGAGCTTTTTAAACTTTTGTTTAAGTCTCTCACAACATCCACGGCGGCACCATAACGACCCGGCACGCATGGTTTCATCCAGTGATGAGCTGCCAAAATTTTAACAACCAGTTCCCTATATAAAAAGTTCTGATTTAAAGGATGTGTCACAGTATGTAGTTTTTGTACCTTTCGCCATAAGAAATGGCAATGCGTTGTGTCATTGGAAGTTGTACTCGTACTTAACAATAAAAATAAATAAATTTAGAATAAATTTGAAAAGAAGAAAATATGAAGAATATTTAAGTATATTAGTTATTACTAATTAGGTAGTAATTACAAAATAGCTTCAAGGTAACACAAAGAAAGAAATTATTATTTTGAAGAACATTTAAATACATACCTTATTTAATACTAATTAGGTAGTAATTTCCAAATGGCCAGATAGTGCTATATTTCCTTTGCATTTGAAGTTTATTTTGTACGCCGTATTATTTTGTACACCGTTTTATTTTGTACACCGTTTTATAAGATTATTCGGTTTTAAGATCATTTTATAACAATATTTGTTTTCTTAACAATTTTTAACAACCGGTTCTAAAATGCTTCAAAATTTTAACAACCGGTTCGCGCGAACCGGTGCGAACCGACTCCAGCTCACCACTGGTTTCATCCCTAATTACCCCTGCCTTTTCACACTCATCACGATCTCTAAGAACTGTAAAAACGGGTTCTTTATAATCAATACTTAAGAAGCTGGTGGATATCTGAATTTCGCATATCCCCACCTCATACGAATCACGTTCCAATTCAATTGACCCATGGAGTTCTGTTAGAAAGTTCGCTAGGGTATTGTTAGGATGTACAGACAGAGAAGAAGAGGATGGGAGTGTGACATAGAAGTGGTTAGGCGCTATGTTGTATACTATTTAAGCTTCACTATTGCAGCAACTTTTATATAGGTGTTCAGGCTTTCTGGGTACCCTAGCCATTTCACCAGGTACATTTTTCTCTTTCCTGAACCTTTGCTGCCTAAATTTTTTCAGTTTTAAAGACAATTTTTCCTAAATTAAATGACAATTTATGTAAATCCTCGCGGTAAAAGCCTCCTGCAATTTCTTCCCCATTCAAATCTTCAAAGTAATACAGCATTATCTCACCTTTAGGTCTCATAGCCCTAACTTTAAAAATCTCACGTGTCCAGCCTTGTTCAAATTACTTCGCGAATTTATTTCCCGAACGCGATAGCCTTACATAACACCGTGTAACAAAAAAAATTTTTCTTTGTTTCTGGGCAATAACCTTTATTTTCTGATTCATTATGCTTCAAATCACTGGAAAAAAGCTGTCAGTGATTTTAAACTTCGGGTTTGTTGTCAGTACATCGATTTTGTTGAAATAAGAATATTATTATTTTTTAACCCTATATGGACATCTGCGACAGATCTGTAAATCCTTCAAAATTTACTATATATTTACCGAAACAAGTACATTTTAACTTAAATGACGATATCGTCAAATTTGTAACGGTTCAAGGAGTTTATATCACGAATTGGCAACTCCTACTGCAGAAAACCGAGCTTTAATGAAAAAAATAAGTTAGTGTCAGTAGAAGTAAAAGTGTATGGTTACGCAGTTCGTTTTTATTTTTTATCACTTTATTTGATTAAAGGTAAGTTGAATAATTTTTTATTGCTCAATATATGTTGTTAGAGTGGCTGAAGTAATATAAAACAATTCTGATAAACTGAGCACTAGAATATTTTATTGAAACGTAACAATATTGATGGCTCTGACATCCATGCCTTCTTTGCCACGTGGTATAAGGTTGTCCAATTTGTATTATATATATTACATTATATATATATTATATATATTATTATATATATTATATATATATTATTTATATATATATTATTATATATATATATATTACATTAAAAATCACATATTTATGTTCAAAGTACTCTAAATGAATGTTTAATATAGGTAAAAAAAATTTTAAGACAAAAATAAGAATTATGTCCATATAGGGTTAAATTAATCCATTATTTTTACTTTTTCAGACGTGTGACGTGTGACGAAGTTACTGTTATGGCTGCTCGTGGTTGCAAATACCCAGCGGATTCCTTCTGCTACGTGTGCGGCGAGTTCTTCGCAAAGACGGCTAAAAAACACTGCTTGGACAGTTGCACCCGTGCAAAGGAAGCCTATCATGCCTACTTCGGAATGCCAGTCGGTGACCAAGACAAACGCTGGGCACCACATGTCATCTGTGACTACTTCCGCCGCACTCTTGAAGGTTGGTTTAGAGGAGAGAAGAGGGCAATGCGTTTCGCTATCACCCGTGTCTGGCGTGAGCCCTCAGACCATCTCACGGACTGCTATTTCTGTATGGTGGACCCAACAAAACGAAGAAAGGGGAAGAATGCGCCTCCCATTGAGTACCCTGACATTCCGTCATCTATTGCACCTGTTCCCCATAACGCGACGGACCTACCTGTGCCACAGCCTCCTTGAGAGATCAATCTTGTCCAGCAGAAGAAGCAAGCTATGATGATTCCGAGGAGGAGCAAGGTGCGTCATCTGCTGCGCGCCGTCGACGCCGGGTGGCCGGTGAAAGGTGCCCCTACTACCCCAACCAAGAGGACATCAACGACCTCATCAGGGAAATGGCCTTGACAAAGTCCAACGCCGAGCTGCTCATTTCCAGACTGAAGCGGTGGGACTTACTGGACGACAGCGTTCGAATTACTTCCCAGAGGAAGCGGCATCGCGGCTTTTCAGTGTTCTTCACTCTTAGAGATGGGTTGTGCTACTGCCATGACATCAGAGGACTCTTCGACGCTGTGGGCATTCCCTGCAACACCTCTGACTGGCGGCTCTTCATCGACAGTTCATCTAAAAGCCTCAAGGCTGTTTTACTGCACAACACAAATCAGTGGCCCTCGATTCCTCTGGCTCATTCAGTGCACATGAAAGAAGAGTACCAGAACGTCAAAATCATGCTGAGTGCACTCAAGTACGACCAATTCATTCAGCTGGGAGGTCATTGGCGATTTCAAGATGGTGGCCTTCTTGATGGGGCTTCAGGGAGGCTTCACCAAGTTCCCTTGCTATCTGTGCCTCTGGGATAGCCGAAATACAGCCCTTCACTACGAGAAGAGGAACTGGCCCCTCAGGACCGGCTATGAGGTTGGGGCCCATAACGTGAAGCAAGAGCCGCTGGTGGAGCCAACGAAAGTGCTGATGCCACCCCTGCACATCAAATTGGGCATCATTAAGCAGTTTGTTAAACAGCTGGATCCAGAGGGTGAGGCCTTGAAGCACATCCAGGAGCTGTTCCCGAAGTTGTCGGAGGCGAAGATCAAAGCAGGAGTATTTGTGGGCCCTCAGGTGAAGCGACTTATTGACTCCGACAGCTTTCCTGAGAAGCTGTCTGAGGTTGAGCGGGCAGCTTGGACAAGCTTCGTTTCTCTAGTCAAAGGTTTCCTCGGAAACCACAAGGCAGAGAACTACAGGGAAATCGTTGACGAACTTGTGGACACGTACCGGAGCATGGGCTGCCGGATGTCGCTGAAACTGCACGTACTACACGCCCACCTTGATGAGTTCAAAGAAAACATGGGAGACTACTCAGAAGAACAAGGTGAAAGATTTCACCAGGATGTCAGCTCTTTCGAGGAACGCTACAAGGGACAGTACAATGAAAGTATGATGGGGGACTATATCTGGAACCTTTTGCGTGAGAGTGAATTGAACTACAATCGCCAATCTCGTAGACAAACTTCTTTTTGATTAAACTATAACGCTACAATTTTTGTATCAATTCTGTATCAATTCTCCGTAGCAATACTCTTTATCAACGCTCTGCATCACTGCACTGTATCACTGTCTGTGTATTAACATATTATAATACATAATTATTCCCTACTCGTTTCCTTCTTTTTATTTTCATTTCTAAAGACGGGGCCTGGAGAACTTCATTTTTCATCATTGATTTATCATAATAATCGTGTTAACATCAATTAAAATTATACTTAACAGGATTCATTTGATTTAAAAGCAGATAGTGTGAAAAACCCTTAAATTAATAAGCAAAAATGGCAAAAAATCAATAAATCGATCTCATGAACTCAGAACCGAAGTCTGAACTTGGTGACTGCTCATTTTTACTTATTTATGCCCTAAAAAATCAGAAAATAATAGTTTTAACTCATGGCCAAATTTTGTGTTACACGGTGATTTAATCATTGATTTTGAAATGTGTAGAGTGTGGCGGTACTCTACGAATATCTCTTCTCACTCACGCTCTGTGTGCGTACGCTTTCTAAAACCTTGCTAGGTGTTGTCCCAATCGCGCGATTGTGTGAACGGTTGTATGGCGAGGCCAATGCTTCCAGAATGTTTATATATATGTATGTGTTTTTATGTGTAAAATAGCGATGCATGCGTTTCTTTATGGTACGTTAAACTCTTTCAGCTAAAGAGGCCTTATGTATAGAATTGCTAGTGTAGTAGCTGATATTAAACTCTGCCAACATGCTCTGAAAAGCTTGGCCTATAAATTCTTTCCCCAATCCGTACAAAAATAGCCAGGAACCCTGTTTTCTTTCAACATCAGCGTTTTGGTAGCTTTAGCAACTGTTTCAGGCGATTTATTTTTCAGAGGAATTAGCCACAGATATCTAGAGAATACATCTATTATGTATAGGATGTGGCGATAGCCATCATTATACACTGAATATCATTGCATGTCTGTTAAATCTGCTTGCCAAATAGAATCAATCGAAGCCGCTGTTGTCCTGGCTGTTTTAAATCTCTTTCTCACCCGCTTATGAAGTGTATAAGCAACAAGGGGGTTGAAGGGGGTTGGTACTGGCACTCATTTGATCAACATTGCAATTGCTCTGCACTCGTCTTATTTGCGGCCATACTACATACCAACCTGTAGAACTTACTATACATATTTAAGTTAACATGTACAGGGAAACAAGCGCGTAATAAAATTTCACTTTCAAAGGATACCGTCATCGCATAATAAAATTCACTGTCTAAATGACATTCTCAGGAAGGAAGATTAGCGGGGCTACTAAGCCCCGTCGCAGAGTTTCGAACCTTTGGGAAGATATCCTTTCACTTCGCTTATTATGGCTTTTATAAATTAACCAACACTTGCAAGGGATAAGCACTGAATGATACGATGTATATAGCCCGAGAACGAATCACAAACTAAATTATTACGTAATTACTCACATTTCAATGGCCTCTTCATCCGCTGGTTCTTTCTCGCCGTCACAAATTGCTGCAATGGATTGAGTTGAAAGTAGGGCGTTCCGGTCGGCCGCTGTGAAAAGATGGAGCGTAGTCACTGCAGAGAGGTCCCCGTCTTCATTGCGGGGGGCAGGAAAACTGATGTGTCTGACTGGAAGTGTCCATGATGATAGAATGTGTAGTTACTCATGCAAAAAAACACTTTTTCTACGTGAAGGTCAAAATATGAAAATAAAAACCCACTCTAATAGACAGAGTTTATTTCCACAACAGTTTCGATGCCCACTGGCATCCTCCTCGGGTGGATACAGAAAAACGAATGAACCAAAACAAGAGGGAAAAACAGTCCAGGGACCGACCGTTAAGAAATTCGCACCTAGGTTAGATCCCATTCTCCCGACACCGGAAGGGCATTTTCATTAAAGGGACCCGCTTATAAGTACATTCGCACAAATTAAAACTATCTTCTTGTTCTATACATACAGATTCTAATATTTTGACATAATTACCGCATTTATTATTACATTTACATTTTTTTTTTTTACATTTATTATTATTACCTTTACCCTAATTATTGAATTTATAATATTACCTTTATTATTACATCTGTTCCACATTTATTACTTCCATTATTACATTTACTAAAAGCGAGTAAGGAAACAATCCGGAGACCTTTAAGAAATTCACACTTAGGGTAGAACACGTTCCCCCGACTCCGTAAGGGATTTTTTGACCAAGAATCTCATTAAAGGGTCTAACTCATAAGTACCTTTGCACAAATTAAAATTATCTACTTTTTCTATACACACAGATTCTATTATTTTTCTTTTGACATAATTATTACATTTATAAAGTACCTTACTTGATTCCCAATCTATAGCATGATTATTTTGGCTGGCGTGATAAAAAATGGCATTATTAGTATTACAACTTCTGAAGGCATATTTGTGTTCTTTAATACGGGTTTCAATATTTCTTCCAGTTTCTCCCACGTATACTAAATCAACTTTTACAGGGAATGTTGTAGACACAGGCTTGTTCCTCTTTTGCAACGTTATTCCTAACCAATTTACTTTTCACGGTAGACGAATATTTGAACGCCAAAGCAAACTTAAAATCTTTCGTCAACGGTTTTACTCTTCTAAGCGGCAATGTAAAGCAAACTCACATATGTTTTTGGTTAACTGAAGGTTCCGGAGGGCATAAAAAGATTTTCTGGCTTTAAAATACGCCTTTCTGATAAACCACTCAGGATATTTTAAATCCTTAAAAATGTTCCAAATCTTTGAATTTTCCAGGTCCAGCAAATGTGGGCTACAAATCCTGAGTGCTCTTAGAAACATGGAAGAAATAATTGAGCTTTTAACCCCTTCATCATGATATGAAAAATAATGAATGTACGAATTACAATGAGTAGATTGTCTATAGACCGTGAAATTGGGCTTTCCGCTTTCGTTAATAACCAAAACATTTAGAAAAGGTAATTGTTTGTCGTTCTCCCATTCATATTTAAATTTAATAGAGGGAACAACATTATTTAATGACTGAAAGAAAGTGTCAAAGTTGTTCCAGTGGTCAGGCCAAAATGAGAAAATATCATCTACATAACGAAACCAAATTAAATTCCTGGGACATATTGTTTGCAACAATTCCGACTCATAATATTCCATGTATAATGTACTCCGTATTGGGGATAAAGGGGACCCCATTCCCATACCAAAACGTTGCAAATAAAATTCTTCACCGAAGGAGAAGGCATTATTGGTGACACAGAGTTTTATCAGTTCTAAAAATACAGATGTGGGCATGCCTAGTTCTACGTTACATGTTGGCAATTTTCTATCTAAAAAACTAAGTACATCATCAATGGGAACTTTCGTAAACAAGGACTCAACATCAAAACTGATCATTCTTCCCCGTTTTAAATCTAAGGACATAACTTTGTTAATAAAGTCACAGGAATTAGTGATGTGCGAGCCTGAAAATTTACCAACTAATGGGGATAATTTATCTGCAAGAAATTTAGATAACCTGTAACTAAAGGAACCCCTGTGTGAAATAATGGGACGGAGTGGTATATTAATCTTATGGGTTTTGGGTAGGCCGTAAATGTGGGTGAGTTTGGGGTTAATCTGTAGAAATCTTTTAGGATCAATCGCCGGGACATCTTTTAATAAGTTCCTGATAGTTTTGTTGAATTCGGCAGAAAGACTATTTAGGGGGGACGATCTCACTTTGGTGTAGGTGAATTCATCACTAAGTAACGCTTCCATTTTTTGTTTATAATCACACTTGTCCAAAATAACCACAGTGTTACTTTTGTCCGCTTTAGTAACAAATATTGCTTCGTTCTTCCTGAGCTTATCTAAAGCTAACCGGAATCTTTTGGGAATAGAGTCCATTGAGTTGAAATGTTCCAGAAACTTGCTCAGAATCAAACCATTTAAACACGGAATATCCACCCTGGAATTAACTACGGAAGACACAAAATCTAAAACAATGTTTTTATCGGGTTTAAGGGTAAACGACAGCCCTAAATTAAGAACTTCCTTTTCGGATTTGGATAAGACATATGTCGATAAATTTAAAACGGAACCTTCCACCGCACACTTTGACCAAGCACTTTCATCACATAAATTGGATAGCTTTCTGTTAAGTCGTTGTTCAGTGCGTCTCATCTCCACGTCGCATTTATAATCTGCAGTTTCAAACAGCGCCACAAGTAGTTCACACGACACATACGATTTAAGGACGCGTAGACAATTTCTTAGTTTGAAATACGTATGGTCAATTTCTCTTTTAACACACGGAATACGTTCCTTCAAAATTTCCCTGGCAAAATTCGGAAAAGGTGTATGGTCCTTCTTAACGGTCGGTCCCTGGACTGTTTTTCCCTCTTGTTTTGGTTCATTCGTTTTTCTGTATCCACCCGAGGAGGATGCCAGTGGGCATCGAAACTGCTGTGGAAATAAACTCTGTCTATTAGAGTGGGTCCAGCGGATCCAGCGGATCCAGCTGAAAATGTTCCCTCTTATATACGTGACCCCGATTGGCCCCACCCCAAATATTCGATTCGTGAGTTTCCTTTGTGAGAGCGAGACTTTCCGCCAACCAGAGATCCTAGATTCGTTCTCATGCCCCGCCCATTGGGTTGTAGTTGGACGAGCCGCGAATTCTGGGGGCGTGTCTTTGCCAAATATAACTTATTCATTCCATAGGTTATTTTGTTTTAAAAATTATATTAACGTTTTCATGTTATGGTTTAAGGATAAAATTGTATATTAAAGATAAATTTGTATTGAAGCAAAATAGTTGCGTATAAGAGAAAAAATAAATAAGTTACCTCGAAATAGAACCTATTTTAATTATAAAGTTATATTAATATGTTTTGTAATAAGGTTTAAAGATATATATTGGTGTCTTAAAGATAAATTTATATTGAAACAAAATAATTGGATTAAAGAGGAAAATTAATAAGTTACCTCAAAACAGAATCTATTTGGGCGAAAGACGAGAAATGAAATAGTTATCCCGAAATACAATCTACTTTTAATATAAAGTTATATTAATATTTTTTTGTAATAAGGTTTAAAGATATATTGGTGTCTTAAAGACAAATTTGTATTGAAACAAAATAGTTGCGTAAAAGAGGAAAAATGAATAAGTTACCCTGAAATAGAATCTATTTTTATTATAAAGTTATATTAATATTTTTTTGTAATAAGATTTAAAGATATATTTGTGTCTTAAAGAAAAATTTATATTGAAACAATATACTGTAGAATCTATTTTTAATATAGTTATATTAATAGTTGGCCGGCCAAAAATTGAAAAGTTCTCTAGAAAAAACTTAACGGCGTTTTTTGTGAATAGCAGGCACCCAGCTTAGATAAGTAGTATTGAGGATGTCAAACAAGATGTGGGTGGATGCCACCCTCAGTTTTGGGTTTGAAGGTCCCATACAAGGTTACAAAAGTCAAATTCTAAAAAATTCCGAATTTTTGCATTTCATTGGTGGCACTATTTAACAACGTGTTTAAAGGTGTATCGTTAGCACATAAAGCATATTTTTGTGATTATTAGATTTATTTTCTTATTTCTCATTATATTCAATCATATCATTAATTTAACAAAGGTTGGTTCGACTTCTGTACGGATATATCTTCCGTATTTTCAAACCACTACAACCATAAACCGTTCCGGCTGCCTCGTTAAATCTGCTGGTTTTTTGTTTTAAAAGAAAAGAGACTTGATAGTGAAGTTGTTGGATGGTTTAATTGGTTTCAAAGCTCTGAATAGTGAGGTTATAGAAGAATTCTGTTTCAAATTTGTTCAGCTAACTGTGTTGCTGTTTTTTTCTTCAGGTTTGATCGGTGTATCATAGTAAAGTGCATTAAATTGCATTCATGTTTAAGTTCAATCATCTATTTCAAATTAGGTTGTTATAAGGCTGTTAGGTATAACATTTCCCTTTCAGAAAACAGGCAATCAATCTTCTTTATATGCAAGTATTATCAAGGTAAAGTGTTTACAATTAAAACTACTAAGGTAATGTTCTATTTTTTTTTCATAGAATAAGACAATTACTACCAACTAAAGAGGGTGTTAAACTATAATCAAGTTTAACCCTCTGATAGCATAAAATTTCTATCAGCGGGAATCAATAATATTATTCAGGATTCAATTTATGATTCGGGAAGTAATTCATAATCTTAATTTAGTGTTAATAAATAATAATAGTTTAGTATTCAAATACTGTGTTGGGTTAAAACAAAATTTTAATTCTAACATGATTTCATGGATAATAATTGAGTGTAACAATGACTGGATGTCTTTATTTCCATTAAAACTACATTTAGCATGCTGGGTGACGTGCGCATGTGCCTACTACTACCATAGTACAAGTAATAGCATACTTTCACATGTTGAATATTTTCATTGCACTGGCTGGCCAGATATTGGTTTGGTATATGCAATTAAAAGAGTGCAGACAGTGCCAGCTGGTAAAATAATAATAATAATACTGCTAAAGGATAGGTATGTTTCGAATTGTTCCAATATATCTGTGGCTACTACATACTGCCATTCCCACGTGTCTTTGCAGATAGGGAGCTCATCAGCAATGGACCCTGTAGCTGTCATCAAGAGCAAGAGGAAACGTCAGGATGTCAGTGAGGATTGTTGCTTCTTCTGCCAAAGCAGCGCTGGTGACCTGCGCACAGCATCAGCAGAAGGAAAAGCAAGAACTATGACTGTGAGCGATGAGAGAAAGAACCTGGGAGATACCTACTATCTTGATGTTTTACAAAGACTGGAAAGTCATTCTAAGGATGATTTCAATGCATTGGAACTCAAGTGGCATAAATCATGCTACTCTTTATTCACCTCTGAAGGCAAACTCAAACGGCTGCGAAGTCAGTAGCGGACCATGGGTGCATCGGCGACCACAAAAAGTGCAGGCTCTCAGGCTTTTCCCCCAAAGCGTAGATGTTCAACACCAGTGATTGACTGCACCCTCTGCATGTTTTGCCAAAAGAAGACCACAAAGAAACTGAACAGGATGGAGACAAAGACAATGGAGAAGTCAGATGACTTGATCCAGCGTGCCAAACACGACCCTGTCATGAGTATACCGTTGTCAGCGGTGAGTGATGTGATTGCAGTTGAAGGCTGCTATCATCTGACATGTTTGGTGACATTTGAGAGACGTACTAGAAAAGAAGCGGTGTCAGAGGAGCAGCAAGGGCCTGAAAATGAGTGCATGACGAAGCTGTGCAAAGACTTGACAGTAGACCTGTCTCGTGGTCACGTATACGACATGGAAGACGTCTGGGACAGATACGAGAGTATGTGTAATGACACCGGCATCACCGTGAAATACTCCAGGAAAACAACATTCTACGAAGATGTTCAAAGGCTGCTTGGATCAAACGCCAGCTATGTACGCCCATTGTCAAGGGGCCCGCTGCTGATTTACCCTGGAGAGAGCTCAGATTTCATCATCTCCAAAGCACTGGCTAAGTCTTGTGAACAAGGTCCTGTCACTTCTCAGTCAGAGTCTACTGAAGATGAAGATGCTGATGTCCGCATGTGTGCCACTAGCAGCATATTCCAAGATATGGTACACGTGGCTCTGAAGGTTCGACAGATCTTCTTGAAACTCCTGGACACTCCGAGACATGTCAAGGTCTTGATCAGGAACATGTTGATCGCGTCATACCCGCCAGTCTGTACCTGTTTCTACGATTGCTCTTTGGGGGAATGGATGTTGTGGATGATGGAAGTGAAGAGGACCAGAAAGTGAAGCAGAGTGTGTGTAGCATTGCCCAGGACATAGTCTATGCAGTCTCCAACCGACGAAAGTTGACACCAAAACATGTGGGCTTGGGTCTTACTCTGCACAAAGCCACCCGCTCAGAAGCCCTCTTAAATCTGTTCCACGCGGCAAATCACACTATTGGTATCGACACTGTAAGAAGGATAGACACCACCATCGCTCAGAACATCCTGGAGAGGTATGCTGAGAATGAATGTGTCTACATCCCTGACACCATCGTCAAAGAGAAAATGATTCACTGCTCTTGTGAAAACATAGATGTCTTGGAGTCAACCTTAGACGGGAAGAACACCTTCCACAGCACTCAACTGATGGTATAGCAGAGAGGCTTCCCTCCACAGCAGAGTCATGGCCAAAAGGGTGACAAGCACAAGAGATCGAAATCTATCAAGCCTGATGACCTACAGGAGTTCCAAAGGCTGGACTAGGCTACCCTCCCATCTGGCAAGAGGCCATCTCCTGGCTACAGGCCCGGATCTAGAAGAATGGGGGCCCGTGGCTAATTTTTTTTTTGGGGGCCCCCTTGGCTACAATTTTTATTATATAAGGATTATAAGCTTTGTTCACGAGGAAAATTAAAGGTTTTCAGAACAAACATATTACTTTACTTTATTTATTTAGTTTTCAGAACAAACATATTACTTTACTTTATTTATTTAGTTTTCAGAACAAACATATTACTTTACTTTATTTATTTAGTTTTCAGAACAAACATATTACTTTACAAATATTTTACTTTATTTTACATATTATATTTTCCTGAATTAATAATTTTTACACACCTACCTACTGATTATGAGCTGGCAACCGATTGAACCGACGAGCCTTTTTTTGTGCAAATTCATTAATAATATTTCGAAAATCGACTTCTTTGGCCAGAGCATGTTCAACACAGAGAATTCCCAGTGACTGTAATCGCTTTTGCTTCATTGTTGAACGTGTGCAACATTTCAGTCGCTTTAACTTAGAAAAACTCCGTCCGCCGGTACAATTGGTCACCATCAATGACAAGTACATTCTGTATGCATTTAAGACATTGGGGAAAACTTCTCCAAATTTGGAGGCCCCCCTCAAATGCGGGGCCCGTGGCTGCAGCCCACATAGCCCACCCCTAGATCCGGGTCTGCCTGGCTACGACACTGACATAGACGACTTGTCACATGAACCTGAGAGGGACCGGGCACGTGCAGCAGGGGTAAGGAACTAGTCTGGGCAAACTCGAAATTTGCTAACGTGGTCTTGCTCATGGGAGGCCTCCATATTTGCTTCAACTTTCTGAAAGCCATTGGTCAACACATGGAAAGTGTGGGACTTGATGACTTATGGACAAAGCCAGGTGTGTACGCGGCTAACACCACTGAGACAATGCCTGACGGCAAAGCCTACTACCGAGCTGTGAGAGATCACCAGCTGACGTATGAGGCACTGTGGCGCATTAAGTGGCAGATGTTTGAGTCATGGCTGGCTGCAACTGGCAACGGAGATGAGAACGTCAAACAGCTTGTCCTCAATGTTGCTTCGCTTTTCAAAGACAGAGCTGACATAGATGGAGGAATTCAATGACCAACACTCTGAAAATCCCAACTTCATGCTGTGGTCATCCTACATAGAAATGGTAGAGATCCTACTGGTCTTCATCAGAGCTCAGAGAGATGGCATGTGGAGTCTCCACATAGAAGCCTTTGCTGCAATGCTGCCTTGGCTAACTATCTATGAGCACAAAAACTATGCACGTTGGGGGCCGGTCTACTTGGCTGATATGAGAGGTCTTGAGAAGTCAGCACCAGAAGTTCATGCAGAGTTCTGTAATGGGAACTTTGTCGTCAAGAGGACGGCGAAGCGCTTCAACCAAGTTCCAGCTGATCAAGCAACCAAATGGACAAATCGTACATGCAAGATGTACAATGGTATCATCGGCATCACAATAATGACCAAGCAAGAGACAGGTTCTGCATCACATGGTCAGAGCGGTCACGCATCTCTCAAGACAAAAGATGCCTCTTCAATCTTCAAGATGATGATGGGGAAGCCACCTTCACTCGGGTTGACAGTCTGCTTTCTCGCAGTAGGCGTGACGCTCATGATGTCATGAAGCTAGTTCAGCAGTTGAAGCAGTTTGACGTCTTCAGCGTTCACGTGAGTGAAGCAGGAGATAGAGATGCCGCCACTAACATCCCACTTGTTTCACTGGCAACCAAACACACTGCACCCACAGATGTTGTGGAGAACCTGCTGACAGCTCAGGATCGAGGAAAGCAGCATGTAATCGGCTTCATGAATGAGAGACTGATTGAACAGATAGTTGGTTTCCATGAAACGATGAAGAAACATCGGTCGAAAACCTTCGCTGATGTGTACAAAGCTACAGTTTCCACCAAGCAGAACATGCAGAAGACCATCAAAGCTGACAGAAAGCTACTACAGTGGCTCCTGAATGCCGCGACGACAGGTCGCATGGTAGAGATGGTCAACGTCTTGAAGGATGAACTGTCCCCAGTCCCATTTAGTCTGGCGAAGGCAGGAGGAGAGATGAATTCGACATCGAAGTCTGAGCTGATGAACATCCTGATGGCTCAGCAGACCATAAGCTCAGAGGTTCCAACCTCTGATCTGAAGACCTGTGTGATGATAGCTGGCCATGCACTCATCCAAACTCTTGGCAAGCCTGGCGGCTGTCGAACATTCGGCGACTATGCTGAAGTGTTCTTCAAGGCCGTGACGAGTTATTTCAGTGAACACACAACAAGAGTTGATGTCCTCTTTGATCGGTACGCAGGGGAAGGATCGATCAAAGCAGTTACCAGGACAAAGCGTGCAAGCAAGAAGAAACCGATTCGGAAAGTCATTGATGGCCCACAAGTTCCACTGCCTGAAGTGTAGAAAAACTTCATGGCCCTGGATACAAACAAAGCTGACCTAGCCTTGTTTCTCTCTAACGCCATCACTGAGAAGGGCAGAGATCTTCAAAAAAGATGTCAGCGGGTGACAGGGGGTGGCTTCTCTGAAGCCACTGAAGTACAGTCAACCAGGCGACATGACGTTCCACTGCATAGCAACCATGAAGAGGCGGACACCAGGCTCATCCTTCACTCATGTGATGCAGCGTCCCACGGCTATAAACGAATACTGGTAGTGTGCAGAGATACTGATGTAATGGTGCTGCTGATTCACTTCGTTTGCACCAAGGTCGCTGAAGTGTGGATGCTGTGCGGAACGGCCAAGAGCCGAAAATGCTTCCCCGTGCACGATGTATTCAAGAGTTTGTCGCCCCCAGTCAGAGACAACCTGATCAGCTTCCACGCTTTGACCGGGTGTAGTCATGGAAAAAAGAAGTGTTGGAAGGTGTTCAGTGACCACCGACTCCTGCTGCACGCCATTAGTCGAGATGGGGATATCGCAGATGTTGAGAAGTTTGTGTATCATTTGTATGGCACCCCGGAACAACGCACAGTTGATGACGCCACAGGTCACCTTTTTGAGAAGGCCAAGAAGACTCTGGAAATGCTCCCACCAACAAAGGATGTTCTGGAGCTCCACGCCAAGCGGGCAAACTATCAGGCCAAAATATGGCTCCAGGCTGACAAAGAGCACGTAGATGTTGAAGATCCGGTGGACACTTCAGCCTGGAAGTTGGAAGATGGGAGCCTCCTACCAGTGTAGCCAAGACTTCCTCCAATCCCTGAAGCCTGCCTAGAGCTTGTTGCTTGTGGTTGCAAGAAAAAGTGCAAGACAACTAGATGCAAATGCTTCAGGAAAAGGATGAAGTGTACGACAGCTTGTGGTTGTGACGACAGCGGTTGCTGTAACCCAGCTGGACAGTAGATCTATGTCTCTTCCGGGCTGAAATAGAGAGAAGCTGGAATGTGCTGTAAGTAACTAATAACTCTCTTCTTAAGAGATTGCAATCCACACAATTGTGACTGTCAGTGCAGCATTTCGGTGCTGTTCATCAAGAAACGTGAACTTGTAGATGTTACTAGTGTGTAAACTGTATAGTTATGGGGCTATATTTGCTGCTTTGTGATTTAGTTGTGATAATTCTGTTACTGTGAGTACTTAATTCATACCATCAAACTTATTAGGTACTAATCATGTTAAAATAAATTGTTTTGACAAACAGACTTGCTCAATTTTTTTTCGCCAATTAAAATAAAAAATCACAAATTTTTAGCATAATTTCGGTCGTGATTAACTTGAATTTGGCCTTGAGTTGGTAATTCGGATGGAATAAGCGTGTCATCATACTTCTTTATCACTAACTGTGGAAAAATTAAACATTTGGTCAAACCAATTGGCTCAGAATATATTTTTTTAAATTAAAATTAGAAAATATAATTTTTTGCATATTTTGACCTCGAAAATGACCTTCAAACCAAAAGCGATAGTGGCATCCACCTGCATTCAATTCCCTACCCACAGGTAGATTGACTTAGCATGGGTGCCAGCTATTAACAAAAAACGCCGTTGAAAGTCGATTTTTTAATTTTGGCCGGTCCACTATAATGCTTTTTGTTATAGTTTAAAGATAAAAATGTATATTAAAGACAAAATTGTATTAAAACACAATAAATGGGTGAAAGAGGGAAAATGAAATAGTTACCCCTAATTTAATTTCTATTTTGTTTGAAAAAACATATTAATGCTTTTTATTTTATAGTTTAAAGATAAAATTGTATATTATGATGAAAATTTGTTTTTCTATTAAACTTAGTTTATCTTATTCGATTTTTTGTTTAAAAGATCGCCTACTAAACGTCAAATCGGCCTCGTGGTGTTCCACCATGAGACGCTTAATAGAAAAACTATTAGCGTCGCCCTTTTTTGAGACCTTGACGGTCTAACCTCTCTGGTCTCATAAACGTATTTGTTTATGTTTAATAGCTCCGTCTGCTGGGTCGTATTCAGAGACCTTGTCGGTGTACCAGGAGCTGTTAAATAAAAGCCGTGGGTAAGGTGGGTTTGGTTAGGTAATGGTAAGCTATACTTAGACGATTGGTGGTTGTGGTGCTGTGGTGGTTTTTTTGTGTGGTGGTTATGCTCGTATATATATTTTGTTATTAGGGCTTTACATGCATCTGTTTGTATACGTTGTGTGTGTGTGTGTGTGTGTGTGTGTGTGTGTGTAATAATAGGGGATCTATGTGCGTTTGTGTGCGCTTTGTGGCTGTTCAAACAATATATACACTTTGCCAACTGGCTGATAATGCCTGAAGACACTCAGGGTTGACACCTTGCAACAAGGGGTGGAAGGGGGTTGGTACTGGCACTCATTTGATCAACATTGCAATTTCTCTGCACTCGTCTTGTTTGCGGCCATGCTACTCACTTCACATCGTTTTTCTCTATAGAAAGTGTTTTACTGTGTTGTAATGATGTGAAGGCACTCATGGAGGCAGCTTGTTCAGAGCACAATCCTAAGAAAAGGAGGCTTTTTATTGATTCATCAAAGTTGAGTTTCAAAGCTGTACTATCGCACAACGGTAATATCTGTCTTTCAGCTCCTGTTGCACATTGAGTTCATATGAAGGGATCATATAACAATATGCAGATACTTTTAAAACATTGTGACTATGATGAACACTCCTGGCATATCTGTAGCGATCTGAAAGTGAT
Organism: Bathynomus jamesi; assembly: GCA_023014485.1. Taxonomy (NCBI): domain Eukaryota; kingdom Metazoa; phylum Arthropoda; class Malacostraca; order Isopoda; family Cirolanidae; genus Bathynomus; species Bathynomus jamesi. The sequence continues at coordinate 428,023 of JAJOZX010000200.1, read as the reverse complement.
TGCACTTTGACCTTAATAATAATAATAAGAAGAAGAAGAAGAAGAAGAAAAAGAAGAGGAAGAAGAAGAATGCTTGAAATGTGCAAGCTCTGCATAAAATCTTAAATATGGTCGTAAGGAGGGCCGCCGAGAGCTGCCCCGGGCACCGGGAAAGGATTAGTATATGGGCCCCCCCCTGTTTACTCAGTATTTTATTATGAATGTTTTATGTGTACATAACAAGCAAAATGATTATATGTCCAAGTTACTATTCAAAGCATACAGTATGAATAAACAACTCAGAGGAAAATTACCAATTTATTTTTCGAATCAATTATATTAATTCTATCACCATACAATTTACAAATGCAGTACCAGTCCATGCAGGCAAGACAATTGTTTACTGCAAGATTTTCATAATTAGAAGTGTACTTTCTTTGCCTTCTCTCAAGCAAAGTGGTAAATGATTTTGATGAAAGTTAAAGTACGGGCTAACTGGCTTTCAATTACAATGGTTCCCAGATCTGTCAGTCGGTCTTGGGCATTGGTGGACCGCTGATAATATTTTCTGTTTCAGTTTGACTATGATAATCTCTATAAAATGTATGTTCATTAATTACACTGGGGAACAAATTTCAACTTTTTGTCTATTGAATTAGATTTGACAGTTAGTTCTAGGTAATTTGGGTGCGCTGAGCACGAAATTTTACTCGGTTTTGCTCTATCAGGTCCTGATTTTGCTCAACACCCCTCCTCTTTCGTCGTATTCATAAAAAGGTTTTTTTCTCAATACTCGCTAAGTCTTTTTGCAGTTACACATTATGCAACTAGGTTTTTATCTAGGTATTTGTACCTATTGTTATGGTATTGTTGTATTATGTATATTTTTATATGTAACACCCTAAAAATATTTTTAATTTTGTCATTTTTAACCCATTTTAATATTAGTAAATTAAGCTAAAAATATCATAGAATTCTAAAATTTTCTCGAGCGTTCCTGTTCTCTGTAGAGTATTCTAGAGGGACAACTAAAATATATAAAAGCGACTCGTTTCCAGAGTTAATCAGTCAATTCAATCAGTCAGTCAGTCAGTCAGTCAGTTGAGTTAGTTAATTAAGTTTGGGCATTAACATAATTTTGAATTGGCATATGATTTAGTGAGTAATTTTGTCATCGTGATTTAATATAGTTGATTTAATTAGACGTAATTTATATTGTACCTACTCATCCGTGTTTCTAGTTTAATTTCATAGATTGTAAGTACCTATTTCATAATAAGTACCTATTTAAACTAATTTTTGTGTTTATATTTCAGATTTTCTTAAATTTATATGAATTAAGGGCTTTAAATACCTTTACAAATTGGCAGAACATTCAAGCAATATGTCATCAAGCACTAGAAAGTTCAAATGCAAAAACAACCCTGATTCCTTCTGTTATATATGTGGAAATTTTACACTTCCACATCAACGAGCAAATATAACTGACTTCGTAAAAGAGCTTACTTAGCTTATTTTGGCATAAAACTGTGGGACCAAGATAAATCGTGGGCTCCACATAAAGCCTGCACTATATGCATTGAAAGACTGCGACATTGGACGAAGGGTTCGGATTCAAAAATACCTTTTGGAGTTCCGATGGTAAGTTTATGATTTCATAAAACTACGTAATTTAATCACTAGTATACTGTAACTTACCTAAATGTAATTGTAACTTAGGTACATAAACAAAAATTTACAGAAAATGTTTATAAGAATCTCAAATATTGCATAAGGTTGAAACACATAGAAATGTTAAATGTTTGGGTGATAACTTTTGATAAAATTCATAAAAACAAGTCTCTCGTCGCTTTTGTTAACGCTTTACAATTTTTTTTCCATATCAGGTGTGGCGAGAGCCTACTAACCACGAGACCGATTGCTACCTTTGCTTTGTCAAGACTTCGGGCTTCACTAAGAAAAATAAACATTGTATCGAGTACCCAAATTTCGACACCGCGATACGACCTGTGCTACATTCAAATGAGATCCCCATTCCAAAATTTAAGGGTCTGCCAACTCAAGAATTAGTTGAAGATGTTCCTGAAAATATTGTTATGCACTTTGAGGAGTCAGACACCGATTTTGACCCCAGCGTATTTGAAAGTCAAAACGATCCGCAAAAGTTTAACCAGGCCGAGTTGAATGATCTTGTAAGGGATCTAAATTTGCCAAAAAAGGCTGCGGAAATTTTAGCTTCAAGACTTAAAGAAAAACTTGCTTACTTCAAACACATACATTTCATTTTACAGAAAAAGAGAAGAAGAACTTGTTAAATATTTTAGAACAGAGGATAGTTTAGTATATTGCTGCGACATAGTTGGTTTGTTAAAGAAGATGGGGGTTGAGTCTTACGATGCAAATGATTGGCGCTTGTTTTTAGACAGTTCGAAAAGAAGTCTTAAGTGTGTGTTGTTGCATAATGGCAATCTATACGGCTCGATACCGATTGGGCACTCAACAAAATTAAAAGAAAAGTATGAACATATAGAAAAGGTTTTAAATCTTATCAAATATAGGGAGCACGAGTGGATCATATGTGTTGACTTAAAAATGGTTAATTTTCTGCTAGGACAACAAGGAGGGTATACTAAATATCCCTGCTTCCTTTGCTTATGGGACAGCAGAGCCAAGGAAGAACATTATTTCAAACAAATCTGGCCAGCACGAACATCACTTACTGTCGGAGAAAAAAACGTAATTAATCCACCTTTAGTGAGCAGAGATAAAATCATATTTCCTCCTCTGCATATAAAACTAGGCCTCATTAAACAATATGTAAAAGCTTTAGATACGAACGGCGAGTGTTTCAAATACATAGCTTCAAAATTTCCAAGTTTAAGTTATGAAAAAATCAAGGCGGGAATTTTCGACGGTCCACAAATAAGAACAATGATTAAAGACAGCAATTTTCCTAATGTCATGAATGAACGCGAAAAAAATGGCTGTTTCTCATTCGTGGACTTGATAGAAAACTTTTTAGGCAATTATAGGGCAGATAACTACGAAGAAATCGTAAAAAAACTTTTAAGGGACTACAAAGAATTAGGTTGCAATATGAGCATAAAAATGCATTTTTTGAATAGCCATCTTGACCAATTTCCAAGTAATTTAGGTGATGTAAGTGACGAACAAGGGGAGAGATTCCAACAAGATATCAAAATTATGGAGGAACGGTACCAAGGCCGCTGGGATTCCCACATGATGGCTGATTACTGCTGGTGCTTGAAAAGAGACCTGCCATCAACAAGCAAATACGCTAGAAAGTCTTACAAAAGAAAATTTTTGCCACAGTGAAAGCTTCATATCTGTTTGTTTTTTTATTTTAAGTCATTTCTATCGTTATAATGTAATTTTACTGTAGTTTGAACTGCTTGTATTCATGAAACTTGAAAAAAAAATTTAACACATGACTTAATTTTTTAGTCCTAATTTGAAAAATCTGGAAAATGGCACATAGGCTGTCGACAAGAATCAGGACCTGATAGAGCCAAACCGAGTTGAAATTCGTATTCAGCGCACCCAAATTACCTAGAATCAAGTGTCAGATATCATTCAATAAAATACGTGTTGCCCAGTGTTATATATATTTCCTCTCTGTTATTTAATCAATTGCTTTATTAATATTTTTAGATTTTATCTCCCCTTCTTTCCGGGTCCCCTATAGGTCCGGGCCCCGGGGATTTATCCCGGCTTCCCTGCTCTCTCGGCGACCCTGGTTGTAAGATTATAAAGTGCAAAAAGACATGTATTCATAATCGCTTTAAAAAAATTTCCTATGTTAAACGTGTTTACTAATGTGTAAAATATGCTTGCATAGAATAAATTGGCATAAGTTTAGATACCAAAATGCTAGCTAACCCCAGTTAAACCTAATGATTTTACTTCTAGTCTCACGACAATGCCTAGTTTTTAAAACATTAGATACAAACCTACAGCCTTACACTCTGAATAACCTGCAAAGAAATCCTGTGTGTGTGTGTGTGTGTGGTGTGTGTATTTTTCTTCAACATACATCCCAAATTAAAAACTTGAATTTCTTTCAATCTTTTTTCTTATTCTTTGTTTCCATATTAAGATTTTGCAACAATAAGAAAATAAATCTGTGTAGCAACATTTTATTGTATTGTAATACTGATACGGTACTTGAAATGAGCTACATTTTCAGTAACAGCATCTGGACAGATGAGGTGTTTGCTCGAATCTGTGGCTGGAGTCAAAATCTTTTCAGAAAAGCCAGAACTCCTACCACTACTTCGCTAAATATATTGTTTCATGATCATGCTAAGTGTGCAGGCTGAGGGTTATCAGCGAATGCACCAAGAGGATACCACAAGTTGATAGGTGGGTCCAAGTTATCATCAATTCTTTGAGTGATGAGCTACATATAAGACAACACCGAGCTTTCTGCGTGAGAGCAGATACTGATACGGTACTTGAAATGAGCTACATTTTCAGTAACAGCATCTGGACAGATGAGGTGTTTGCTCGAATCTGTGGCTGGAGTCAAAATCTTTTCAGAAAAGCCAGAACTCCTACCACTACTTCGCTAAATATATTGTTTCATGATCATGCTAAGTGTGCAGGCTGAGGGTTATCAGCGAATGCACCAAGAGGATACCACAAGTTGATAGGTGGGTCCAAGTTATCATCAATTCTTTGAGTGATGATCTACATATAAGACAACACCGAGCTTTCTGCGTGAGAGCAGATACGCATATAAAGAACTACGTGTTTTGTACAAGTGGAGCTAAAGTTACTCTTTCACACCTCTCGCACTAATATTTATGGGCTAGTTGAATTGAATGAAATATATAAAAATGTAGTGTAATCTCATAGATCGGTATTATAGTAAGATAGTATCCCTGTTAAGAGAAGCAGGAAGTCCCTTGATTAAATCTTACAACTATCATACTAAGATTATTCTTGGATGGAATGATTTTATTGCTCCCCTGAAGAGGGAATCGAAAGACGCTTACGATTTGTGGTGCTTTCATGGTAGACCCAGATTAGGACCAGTATACACGAATATTTGTAGAAGTAGGGGTCAGTATAAGGCGGCCATAAAGAGATGTAAATAGGAAGAAGAGTCTATTCGAGCATCAAAAGCCTGTGAAGCTCGCATAAATAACGATAATGACAAATTTTGGAAATTTGTTAAGAATCAATTGGTTGTCAAAAGTGTTCTCCATCCGACAATCTATGGGGTGTCGAGGAAGGATGAAATTGCAAAGCTGAGGAAAAACTACTACTCTAACATTCTTAACAGTGTGAGTAGGGATAATTTTAAAATAGATTGCGCGAAACGACTGCGGGAGGGACAAGGACAAATACTTTGATATCAGTTCCTGAAGTAAAGAGGTTAATTAAAGAGCTAAAGACTGGTTCTGCGTCAGGGATAGATGACCTATTGATTGATCACTTAAAATATGCCAATGCCGTAGTATGTCTGCATATATCATTGCTCTTATCAGCCATGCTTGCTCATAGCTATATCCCTGCAGAGTTCATGAGGGTATATATCTTGCCCCTGGTCAAAAATAAATATGGAGACATTCTGTCCTGCAATAATTACAGGCCTATTGCTGTCGCTTCCTACTTCTCGAAACTACTAGAAAAACTCTTGTTACTCCGATTAAATTATTACCTATGGACATTTCCTAATCAGTTTGGTTTTAAAAGGTCCCACTCAACTGACCTGTGTATCTATGTACTTAAAGAAACAATATCTGAATATATTGACAGTAATTCAATTATTTATAGCTATTTCCTAGATATAAGTAAGGAATATGATAGAGCGAACCAAAATATTTTATTTAAAAAACTAGAAGACAGGAAGGTTCGCATGTACATATTAAATTTATTAAAATTTTGGTATTCCCACCAATCTTTTACCATTAGGTGGGGCAATGTACTATCCGAATATTTTGGCTCCTCTTGCGGGGTGAGACAAAGTGCCATGCTCTCCCCTATGATGTTTATGTGCATTTTGACGGATTAATTACTTCACTTAATGAGGCAACAGTGGGATGTTGTAGAGATAACACAAGGATAAATAACTTATTTTATGCCGATGATATGGTGTTAATAAGTCTCTTTGTTAAATGTCTGGATCGGCTACTAAAAGTCTGCGAAGTGTATTCGCAGAAACGTGATATTCTTTTTAATGTTACAAAAACTAAGGTTTGCAATTTCATCCTAAAAGCTGTAATCAGCCAACTGATATTAGGTTTAAAATGAAAGGTGAAGTAATTGAGGAAGAGTTTAAGTATTTGGGTCAAAGTAGCTCCTTGAGTGATGACTCGGATATAAGAAAACAATCTCGAAGCCTTTTTGCTAAAGCGAATATGACATAAGGAACTTTCGGTTCTGTACAAGTGAAGCTAAAGACACTCTCTTTCGTACTTTCTGCAGTAATATTTACGGACAGCAACTCTGGGTGAACTATAAAAAAGGTTCTGGCAGAACCCTAAATTTGCTGTACAACAGGTTTTTTAGACTTGTACATAAATTACCCCCGAGATGCTCAGCTTCGCAAATGTTTGTTACCCGCAATGTCCTGAGCTTCCCGGAGGTAACAAGACGTGCTCAATACAGTCTGATGCAAAGAATTAAAAAATCAACCAACCCGATTATCCAAGCTACCCATGAGTCCTTCCGTTTATCCTCTAAGCCAGGGGTCACCAACCTGTTTTTGGTTCACCGCCCACTTTTACGATTTTTTGAAAATTAATAAAGCTTATCGCCCACCTTAGATCAAAAAGAATAAATCAACATAATCGATAAAATAAATAATGAAATAAATGTTTAATTACCTTTAATGTGAGCCCACTAGTGGACGCTACCGCCCAGGTTAGTGACCCCTGCTCTAAGCTATGGAATTCTTGGTACGAAAACGTCTGTCTGTAGCTCCACTTAACTACGACATTACTGTATTATTTCTAATCAACTGTATACATTTCTAAATATTTGTCATTGAACTATAGACTGCCAATAAACCTTTTCATTTTCATTTTCATATATATACCTCCTTCGCCAAAACAATTTTGTAGACCCTTCCACACTTTTTCCGTTAAAAATACATTAGTGGTCACGACTCGTAGATCTGAAAATAATTTAAGATAAATAATAATAATAATAATAATAATAATAATAATTCATTGTTAGAGAAAATAAAACTTATTTACTATTCTGAAAACAGCTGATGTGACAGAAATGTACTAAGATTACAGGCTGAGCTTCCATAAATTTAAATTTAATTTAAATAAGCTTAACAGAAGTATACATGTACGAGTATATAATAAAATAATAATAATGTTTAAGTGGATAATTAGAGGTAGAAAAACATATTTGACGGATGAATAATTAAAACAGTTTATCCGCTTCATAAAATATGTCTTTACAATTGAAAAAGCATAAGTTATCCCTATAATTGAAAATTAGATGTGATTTATTTTAATTTAGATAATATTTCCATTATTCTAATTTCATATAACACAAATATTAATTCAGAAATTTCTATCGGTATTGAACTGTAATTAAACTGATTTTTGCTTTTCGTAACATCTATATTTAACCTGAAGAAAGAAATGAATGTATTCGTCTAGCTATATGATAAAAATGACTCTGAGAACACAACACAAGTTGTTGTATGTTTTGAGGTCCATACATCCTCTCGTATCGGTCTATTTCTGTTTATTAAACCCTTTTTCATGCATGAAATATTTATTTCAATGTTTTTTCCGTTCAATCGCTATTGTTCAAGGATATAAGGTTCAAAATTGAATGCCAAGTATATATATATATATATATATATATATATATATATATATATATATATATAATATCAATCTGATGAGTAGGAATGTTGCTCCCTGCATGCCGAAACATTTCATCCTTGAACAACTCAGTCTAGACTAAGTTAAGCTCTGTTTCAAACACGTCTCGTCAGGGATGTTTATTTGTTTGTTTTCTTTTTGTTTTTTGTTTTTCTTTTTTCTTTTTTTTCTTGTTTTTGTTTTAAACCTATAAATATCTCTCACGAAAGACCGTGAAGCCTCATAAAGGAAGGTGAGGAACCCAAGGAGGAAATTCTCAAATTGATCCATTCTGCTTGTTTTCTTGTTTCTTTCTTTTTTGCTTTTTGTTTTTGTTTTTCTTTTACCTACAAATATCTCATGAAAGACCATGAAACTTCATAAATTAAGGTGAGGAACCCAAGGGGGAGGGAGCCCCTCAAGGGATCTCTCATTAAAGACGGTGATGAACCCGAGGAAATTCTCAAATTTTTCTAATTCTGTCTCCCACTTTGCAAACATACTACTCACGTCCCACCAGCAGCCCAGCGTCTTAAAAACTAGGTTATCCGAGGTACCCATTTATCTACCAACCAATTTATTTATTGTATGGAAGGATGAACAGCTGTGTTTTGCTGCGTGCCGCCTGCCGTCACCAGGTCTCGATCCCGGGGCCGATGGATTCGTAGTCAGCGACGCTAACCACTACACCATTGAGACACATATAAAGTAATTTTTACCTGAATAAAAGTTTTTAAATCATTGTACAATAAATGTATATAAATAATGCATGTAAAATAATATACAGGGTGTCCCATAAGTCTGGAACCATAGGGTAAAATAAGTAATTCATGTTTTTCCGTTTATGGAAGTGCCCATGATGTCTTTGAGTAAGGAAGAACGCAGAGGGAGGTCGCTGAGGAATATAACAGATTGCACCCGGACCGCGCGCCGATAACACACAGCTTCGTCGGCAAACTTGCAGCAAAGTTCAGGGAAACGTGATCCATAGGAGATAAACCATGCAGTGGACCTCCGAGGACATCCACCGACGATGACACAGCCGCTACCATCCTCGCTCATTTCAGAAACAGTCCCCAAAAGTCTCTTCGGCGTTTGTCCGCTGAGACAGGAGTGTCGAAATGCAGCATCCACCGCATTCTTCAAGCACACAAATGGCATCCTTACAAACTTCAAATCCTTCAGAAATTAAGCGAAGATGATCCAGACCGACGGATGGAATTTTGTGAATGGGCTACGGAACAATGTGCTCAAAATGCCAATTTCCCGTCCACGATTCTGTTCAGTGATGAGGTTGTCTTTTTACGCAAATGGTGAGGTGAATCGACAGAACACCTGCTACTGCTCGAAGACAACCCTCACTGGTTTACTGCTTCAAAGGAACAAGGTGTCGCTCGTGTTATGGTATGGTGTGGCATTTGGAAAGACCGTATCATAGGCCCCTTCTTTTTTGATGACACTGTCACAGGAAACGCCTACTTGCGTATGCTCAACGAGGAAGCATTCCCCAGTGTCTTGAACACAGATGGGGATTTTACCTAACATGCTTCCAGCAGGATGGTGCTCCTGCCCATTACAGCATCTGGGTAAAAGAGTGGCTGCAGCGACAATTCCCTGGTCATTGGATAGGACGTCGAGGGCCTGTGGAGTGGCCGGCAAGGAGCCCCGATCTCACCCCGTTGGATTTTTATCTCTGGGGTCACTTGAAGGCGTTGGTCTACGCGGAGAAAATTCAGAGTGTTGCACATTTGCGAGAGCGCATCATCGACGCATGTAACACCATCACTCCTGATACCATTCGCCGTGTGTTTGCTGAATGGATATCTCATCTGCATTCGTGTATCAATAATAATGGACACGTTGAACACGTTCTGTGAATAAAAGCCGTTTTTATTGCCGTTTTTATCATTTTGCCCTATGGTTCCAGACTTATGGGACACCCTGTATAATAAAAAGTATAAATATGAATAGTAAAAACTTGAAAAAAACAAATTTCAAAAACGTCACTTTATATAAAAAATAATATAATAATCCGAAAGAAAGAAGACTCGATTGAGGCACTCCGTGCGACAGTGACGAGCCGGTCATGGTCCCAAAAATCCATTTTTTTATGGTATTAGAAAGGTCTGTCTATTGTCTATTATAATACACGGTCCTCATATGGCGGGCTTGTCTTTATCGCCCAGTAATTTTCCATTGTTTTAGAGGGGGATGGGGGGTGGACCACGTGCCACGTGCGCGAGCTTTAAAATGTAAAATTGGCGCGCTCGTCACTGTCGCACGGAGTGCCTCGTTTAAACGATGAACATGACGTCACATCGCGAGACCACTCAACCTGAACGTCACCTTCATAATTAACATTAAAGGATCCGAGAAAGACAAAAATGGTAACAATAAATTCTTCCACTATAAAATGGTAACGATAAACCACTTAACTATATATATAGAGGGAGAGGGAGGCGGGGGGGAGTGATACTTAGAAAATAAATTAAAAAACATTTAATATGGATAAACATAATACTTAGTATTGGCAGGAACCAACAAGGTCAACACTTATACACGCAATTTGCAAAGAAAGTATGTAACGGTCGTTACACTGTGTGACTGTAACGGTCGTTACACTGTGTGACTGTAACGACCGTTACTATGATGTTGTAACGACCGTTACGTGCATTTTCTTTTACCATCCTATGTGTCTTTGATAGCTTATTGATGATATATATTGGTATGGGTATGATATTGTGCTATCTAAAAAAAAAGAAAAACGTAACGGTCGTTACATGAGAGACATGGTTCACTTCAATATAGTCTGGAGAAAAAATGGTTGGCAAATATGAACTGTTATTAAGTGAATATACAGATAGTAACGCAATGTACAACACATGTACAGTACATTTATCAGTGAGCTGACATTCTGTACGTTCACATTGTACTACATAACCTTTTTTCTGTACATGATTTGATCAATATCTCTTTAGAATATTAAAATAGAGACCTTTCCCTATAAAATGGAATATTACAGGTGTGGTTTTGTTGAAAAATATTTTTTGGCTTGGAAGTTGACTTCCCATGGAATGACCCGCGTTAAACATCTTTTTACACAGCACCATTTTTCCTATACGCCCATTTCAGGGTAAGAGCAGTTCGCAGCAGCATTGCCAAGTAGTTAGGGGATCAACTTACTGACGAGGCTTTCCTACGTGGTTCATCACCACTGTAAGCAACAAGCACTGAAAACAAGATATATATATCTTATACTTTTTTGGGTTTGTTCCCGTATAACAGAAAATACTCTCGATGATGATGATGATGATGACCTGAAGGCGTCGTCTTGATGTCTGGCTTCTCCAAACTCATAAAATTAGAGTACGAATTATGAAATCGTTTAGGAGCAAGGAAACTCGTCGCAGATATTTTTCTCTACTTGAATTAAGAGCGCTTCTACAGTTGGAATTAATTTAAGCGAGTGTCAAGTCGTTATGGGATCGACTTTAAATCAATGGTACCTTTTTTCTAATTTATATTAAATCTCTGAATCCATAGACACGGACTTTCTCTACCGTTGCCTAAATTATGTCAAGACTTCTTAACACGACTCGAGCCCTGAACGGATTAATTCTCTACGTAACCGGAGGCTCGTGATTAACGATGATTATTCTAATATCGTCTATTCGCTTCTCCTCTATAAGGATTGGGCCTTGGAGTCTCAACCCGGAGTTCCGAAATTAATCGCGCGGTGTCAGAATCTGGTATACGGATTGAGCCTTCCAGCCGCAATCCGGAGACTCCGCGAGTAACCGCCGCGTGCATAAATCTGAATTTCAGGGTGCTGAGCCCCTTCTTTTTTATTCGAAGAAATGGAAGTCCAACTGCGTCACTCGCACGAGGTGGTTACGTCACTACAGCCGGACTTCCCTTTAGAAGGAAATACTGAATGAATAATATAATTCTTAAAATAATCTAAACCTTTTGTGTTGCCAGGGCGCGGCTCTACAATGATGAATACGCAAAGTATAACATATATATGTGTGTATATATATATATATATATATATACCTTTCAACCTTTCATATGTTCCGTGCGATGATTCCTCATTTCACGAAGGTCAAGCTTGTTGACCCTCCTCTTTTATATATATATATCTATATATATATATATATACTGTATGGATATGTGGTGAATGTATATATATACACTGTATGGATATATATATATATATATATATATATATATATATATATATATATATATATATATATATATATACAGTATATATATATATATATATATTACTAATAATAAGTTTCATGGAGATAAAGTTATGTTAAGTTTGGTGGTTGTTGTGTGAGTTTGGTGAGCAGAGGGCCACCTGCCATCGCTGGGAATTAAACCCAGGGCCGGTGGATTCATAGTCAGCGACGTTAGACAGAAGATAGGGACGTTAGACAGAAGATAGAAGATGGGGAGTGCTGCAACTCCCGTTTCTCTTGTCACTCTCCTTTTTAGCTGATCTTTTTCGATGTCTCATCTACCCTGTGAGCAGTCCAGCATGCTCACAAATACACACTTCTCTCCCTATTCCTCACTACATATACATGCATCTTACACACTACATAATCTTTTCAAAATTTCCCGATACCGGGAAAGCAGACCCGGGCGACGGGCTGGATCTGCTACCGCCCATTCGAGATGTTCTGGGCCTCTGTTTGATTCACGTTTTTAACTTCTGCAACATTCGTCGCCTTTTCTAAAATTTTCAATCTGTTGAACACCACCTCTCCTCCAAGCCTCATTTTCTTTTCCTCACTGAAACTCGGGTGTCTAGGACGACTGACAGTAACCACTTTTCTGTACCTTCTTACTTTCTCTATACGGTACTGAATTTCAATCTAAAGGTGGCTGTTGCTGTGTACGCAATGACCTAACTTGTTCTCGTTACGACTTACATGCCAATCTCAAACTAAATGCATCTTCGCTGTTTACCTTTCCTCTAATTCTACTGACTATCCAAAATTTTTTGACTACCTCACTTCCAAAATGGAATACTTTCTTTCCAACTCTCCCTTTGCGAAATCTCCATTTTAGGAGATTTCGATGTTCACAAACACCTTTGGCTTTCCTCCCATTTTACTGACATCCATGGTGAACTAGCTTACTTTTCTCGCCTAAATGAGTTAGATCAGATTGACCAGCACCCTACTCGTATCCCCGATCGCCTTGGAGATAGGCCCAACATTCTGGATATATTTCTTACCTTTCATCCTTCTTCTTACTCTGTGAAACTTTTTCCTCCTTTGGCCTCCTCCGACCACAATCTTATATCTGTATCTGTTTCCTGTCCTGTCGTTAAAATTCGGCCTTTGGATCCTCCCAAGAGGAGGCGGTTTTGGACTTTGGCGCCTCTGATTGGGAGGCCCTTAGGCAGTACTTCTGTAATTTCACATGCAATGATTACTGCTTCCGTGGCCGGGGCCCTTCAGAGTGTGCTGAGCGCATCACGGAGGTGATCTCGGGCATGGAGGCTTACATTCCATATTCTATTCCTAATAATAATGCAAAAAAACTTTGCTTTAAATTTACTTGTTCTAATGTTATTCGCAACAAAGAGGAGGCTTTTAAAAGGTACCGTTGCTATCCAATTCCTGACTCTCACTCAGCTTATACTTCTGTCCGGAATCGTGCAAAATCTGTTCGTCGACTCGCCAAAAATTCCTTCATCCGACAAAAATGAGAAAACCTATCCATTTCTTATTCTTCTCACTCTTTCTGACATCTAGCCAAGAACCTCTTCAACAACTTTAATTCCTCTTCTTTCCCTCCTCTTTTCCATTCCGGCGGCTCAATTGCCATCTCTTCTCCTGATAAAGCTGAACTTTTCCCTCAAACTTTCGCTTACAATTCAACCATGAACAATTCTGTTGCTGTTTCTCTGCCCTATCAGGGCTCAACTCCTGTTGTTCTTAAGAACTGTACTTCAATGCTGACACCCTGCCTAGGTAAACTCTTTCGTCTTTGTCTCTCATCTGGTACTTTTCGTTCTTGCTGGAAGTTCGCTTTCATTAAGCCTGTCCCAATGACCGCTCTCAACCCTCCAACTATCGTCCAATTGTTTTGATTTCTTGCCTTTCTAAAGTTTTTAAATCTATCCTCAATAGCAAGATTCTTAAACGCCTCTCTTTTCACAATCTTCTTTCAGATCGTCAGTATGGGTTCCGCAAGGGACGCTCTACTGCCGATCTCTGTGATTTCGGTGAAACTTTTGCTATTGCGCTAGACATATCAAAAACTCTTGATAGAATCTGGCACAAATCTTTAATTTCGAAACTGCTCTCGTTCGGTTAATATCCTTCTATCTGAGCCTTCATCTCTAATTTCCTTTCTGGCCGATCTATAGCTGCGGTTGTAGATGACTACTGTTCTTCTCCTAAAGGTTGACGGAGGTTCTGGTTAGGTGGCAGCAACGGATTTCTCACTCTGGAGTAGCTGGTACCGTGTAGGGAATTGCAGTAGTTTCTCTTATACTACTCTCCGATTTCTTCTTGTTGTGGATCGGAGGATTCTGTGAAACTTATTAAATTCTATAATGGTTCCCCATTTCTTCTTGTAGCGTATCGGGAAATTTTTTTTTCCTATTTTAAAACTAAATTCTCTGAAGAAAGCAGGGCTCGAAAGAGAAGACAAAGATATTCTATTACTGTAGTTTACTGCTTCGAAAATATTACAGGTAATGCTCAACCTCTAGGTCAGATTAGAATAATCGGAACAATCAGAATAATCAGAATGAATATTTGAAAATTTATATGAGTTTATATACACAAAGTTTAGTGACATCATTATTATTTAATGTTCACCTTTCTCACCTTTCTCACCATCCACCCTGTTAGGAATGTCCTGTCAGGTAACGAGCCCCACGAACGTTCTCCAGGCCGACCGGTCCCGATAGAGTTGACTCTCCACATCTTCTATGGTTTTTCCTCTAGCACTGATAGCTTCTTGTATGGTATCTCTGGTTCAGGGGCAACTGGGCGACAGACAACTAGGCGACGGGACAAATGGGCGACGACCAACTAGCCGACAGGACAACTTGGCGACAAACAACTAGGCGACAACAAACTAGGCGACAAACAAACTAGGCGACGACCAACTAGCCGACAGGACAACTTGGCGACAAACAACTAGGCGACAACAAACTAGGCGACAAACAAACTAGGCGACAACAAATATATATATATTTATTTATTTATTTATTTATACATTATGTATATTCATACATTAGATAGAAATTAAAGGTCCAAGTTTGAAAAGACTATTACACATAAAATAAAATATGATAAATCATTAAGATAAAAGAATTATAAAACGTGATTTATAATATAATTGGGGCAGATTATATAATTGTTATGCAGATGGAATAGAATTGTACCCCACACCCTTTAGATAGAGTAGAATCTACTGTTTATGAAAAAGTGCTCTAAGTGTGGGAAAGTGTGTTCCTTTGATAAAAATACCCAGTTCTTTCGTTGCCAAAAGCGTCGGTCACATCTGTAAAAGTAGCAGAAAAAATGAAGAATTAATGCCCAGTTAGGTCAATTGAATGCCCGGTTAGGTCAATTGAATGCCAGGTTAGGTCGATTGAATGCCAAATTAGGTCAATTGAATGCCCGGTTAGGTCAACGTACGCCCTTGACGATTGGTTAGGTTAAGTCATGATATTTTCGTTAAAAACACATAAAGTCTTTTCAAACTTGGACCCTTAATTTCTATCTAATGTATGAATATACATAATGTATAAATAAATAAATAAATAAATATATATATATATATTTGTTGTTGCCTAGTTTGTTTGTCGCCTAGTTTGTTGTCGCCTAGTTGGTTGTCGCCCAGTTGTCCTGTCGCCTAGTTGGTTGTCGCCCAGTTGTCCTATCGCCTAGTTGGCTGTCGCCCAGTTGCCACCGAAGGGGTATCTCTCCATCTTTTCCTTGGTCTTCCCACTGGTCTTCTTCCTCTCGGCGTCCAATTATAAAATTGCAGTGGGTACCTTTCCTCTCTCATTCTTCGTATATGGCCGTACCACCTTAGTTGGTTTTACACTATACAAGTTAAAACTGACTGCACTCCAAGTTCTTGCCTTATTGTCTCGCTTCTAATTCTGTCCCTCAAGGTTACTCTCCTTATCAACCTTAAAACTCGCATCTCCGCTGCTTTAATCCTACTCTTTTGAGAAGTGTTCAAGGCCCAACACTCCGATCCATAAATTAATATTGAGCAGAGAATCGTGGTATGTATATTAAAATTTTCACCCCAGTTGGGACATTTTTTCCTCTCAGGATGGGATAAAGCACCCCCACATTCCTCAAGAACTTCCCAATTATTTCTTTTAACTCTTCTCCACTACTTCCTTGCTTCCTTACAATCACTCCTAAGTATTTGAACTTATCAGCCTGGTTTAGCTGTGTTTCCCCTATTTGTACAGTTATGTTCTCTCTATTCCTTGATAGTGCCATCATTTCGGTCTTCGCCCTGTTGATCTTCATGTCATGATCACTCATAATTTCATCCCATCTTTGTAGCGCTCTCTGTAACTCCTCAAGATCTCTTGTTATCACCACTGCATCGTCTGCGTATGCGAAAGTGTGTTCTTTATCTTCCCGAGTACAAATTCTTTTCAAACATCTATCCATATAGAGAATAAACAATAGTGGCGAAATCACGCTTCCCTGTCGCACCCCTGTTACCACATTGAACCAATTTTCTCTTCCTTCATTTGATCTTACCATGTTACTGCATATTTCATACAAGCCCTTGATGACCCTTATCAGTTTATGACTTAATCTTACATTGGATCTTCCAACACCTGCCATAATCTATTCCTTGGTACCCGGTCAAAGCTTTTTCCAGGTCTATGAAAGCAATGTACGCCTTTTTATTCCACTTTATACTCTTCTCCGTTATCATTTTCAACGAAAAAAATCAAGTCCATTGTGCTTCTGTTGGGTCTAAACCCATGCTGTCATTCTCCAATTGATTCCTCCACCATCGATCTTAGTCTCCTCTCTAGGATTCTTTCATAAATTTTGCTTGCGCAGGTAAGAAGCGAAATTCCTCTATAATTCTGAGTCTCGTTTATCACCTTTTTTGTATGCCGGGCATATTATGGCTTTACTCCACTCAGATGATATACATTCTTCATTCCATGTTTGGTTAAACACTTCAGTCAACCATCCAGCAAGTTCTTCTCCAGTTTTATAGAACTCATTACTAATACCATCAATTCCAGGACTCTTGCCGTTTTTAAGTTCTTTAATTGCATTTTTTACCTCAGTAATACTAATAGGTTGGTCTTCATCCGACTTTTCTTCCCGTGCTCGTATCTGCAGATCTTCGTCTTGGTCTTTTTCCCGTACTTGTACTTCTGGATCTCTTTCTTCTTCCTGCGGTACCTCATTCACTACATTTAGTAGTTCGTTAAAATATTTTTTCCAACTGTCTTCCACATCGATAGGGTCAATTAGGGGCTCTCTTTCTTTACTTAGTATTGAATGAACTTCAATATTATCTCCCTTTCTATATTTTTTCGCCATTCCATAGATTCATTTTTTCGTACCTCTCATATCTTCCTGTAGGTCTTGTCCAATTCTTTCCCATACGTTGACTTCAACGCAATGGAAGCTTATGGTCAAGCTTATTGGCGTGCTTGCTGTCTTCAAAACTGCAACGCTCAAAATCAGTGAGGAAAACTAGCTTTTATCAGAAGTTTTACCTACAGTCAAATCTCTGTCAAAAGGAATCTGTGCAGCGTGCTCAGTGAATGATGCTGGTGTCAAGATTCTGAAGAGCCAGCTGGGCGATTCTCTCGAACAGAGATTTCGAGAGCATAATTCAAATGAGAAACCGCTGCTAGTCACAGCAGTTGATCCCCGATTCAAAGGAGCTGGGCTGATAGACGACGACATGCGAGAAAAGGCCAAGGAATTGTTGAGACAAGAGATACGCAGTCACATGGAGGGGGCCTAACGAAAGCGTATTGGAGGTGTAATTGCCGTGAAACGCCGCCGAAGTGGTCGGGTTTCTCCGTCCAAGAAAATCGCCCTTTGGGAAAACCTTTCCGATTCAGAAGGTAGCGATCTCGACGACCACGTTCGTCCTATTCTAGTTGAAGAACCCCAAATGAGGGATACGGACACGAGGTTCACTGTCCCAGACGCACGAGTGGAAGCAGTCCTGGACGCCTATTGGTCGCAACCTTGGATCGCTGGGGATAGGGATCCATTCATTTTCTGGCGAGAACATTCTGCTGATTTCCCGGAGATTGCCAAAGTTGATGAGAAGTGCATGAGCTGCCCCTTTGGATCAATTGACTCTGAACGGCTTTTCTCAACGGTTGGAGATGTTATCAATACGAAACGAGCCAACATCACCCCAATCAACGCTGAGGAACAAATCATCCTCTCCAAAAATCTGAAGTTCCTCAACTTTGATTATTGAGTGAACTGTTATATTGAGTTACACTTTTTGAATTACAATTTTCGAATTACATATTGGTTCCATTACATGACTTTTATTTTGTGAATTCCATTTCTTCAAATATATGTTTTGAATTACAGTACATGTGTCGAATTACATTCTTTGAATCCTATTTTGATATTTTGGACAGATATCGGTATCGACCGATACTTTGCTCTAACTATCGGTATCGGTACCGATACTTTGGGAATACTATCGGTCGGCCCCTATAATATATAAATATACATTAGGGTTTCACATTTCAACTTTTTTTAAAAACTCATGGAGCATAGTCCTTATATTGTGAGAAATACTGCATTGATCATAAATATAGCAAAATCATTAGATTGGCAATTATTTCGGGTCCCAGCACCCCCCCACTCAAAGACGGACCCTCCTTTTGTACTGCTAATCCCCTACTCTTCATCATGAAAATGCTTGTAACTCCCTAATCCGATCTTTATAAATTTGGTATCAAATTGTAGAGGAGATCAATACGCATCTACACAATACTTAATAATGTGGTTTAGTGAATGTTTCGGCAGTTTTATTCAAGTAATTCTATTTTTAGTTATATTTATTCAAGTGTAACGAGTGCACCACCAGTTGTTGTTGTTGGTTAGCCGATCAGCCCACCCTGATCGAGCAAGCCGACGGCAAGCAGGTAACCGATCGCCCTCTCCGGAGTGGACCAGAGGTTCAGCGCACTAGTGATGTGTTGTGTTCTATGTTGTGCTAGAGCGGTACAGTCTGTCATAATGTGTTCAATTGTTTGTGATGTGTCCTGGCACAGGTGGCAGGTGTCGTCTGTGGAGTTGTCTAGTTTGAGTTGATATGTCTGTAAGTTGGGGTGATGTCCACATCGGAATCGTGCTAAGTTAACTCGATACTTCCCCTCAGGTTCCCAGGTAACACTATAGTGCTCTTCAGTTGTAATATCAGGATGGAAGCGGCCAATTTCTTCATTGTACCACATGATCTTTGTCTTCTTATCTTGTTTTCCATCAAAGAAAATTTCCTTCATCTCCTCTCCCTCTGTCCTTTCCTCCAGGGCCTCCACCGAGGCACCTATAACAGACTCCTTGCTCCTCCACATCTTCATCATGTCAACAGCTAGATATGCCTTATCAGCAGATAGATGGCCAGCTTTGATGAGATCTTGCAAGAAACCAGTTGCAATGGCTGCGCAGGAGTGTTTGCCACCTTGAACCTGACCGCAGCCGCAGCAGTGCTTGAGATATCCATGTAGTTCCTCCTGGCAGAGGTGGAGACTTTGCCAGTGTTGACACTGGAACTTGTGCCTGGTGCAGTACTGGAAAAATCTGTGTCAGCAGTAGGAGCTGCTCTGCCTGTAGACTCTTGCAAGGAAGTCACCTCATCTTCATCATCATCACCATCATCAGCTCTAAGCAGTAGCTCCTTTTCTTCTTCCTCTTTTCTGTTTCTCTTTTCAGCTGCCTTCTGTTCTTCCTCCTTCCTCTTAGCAGCCTTCACCTGCTTCACTGTTTCCTTCACCTCAACAGATGCCATCCGGAAGCCAGAAACTTCTGAGGTTTTGATCCTCTGGTAATGGAGCCACTCTAGCTCTAGCTTTGGGATCTTCTGAGGCAGAGGACAGTCACAGTTGACCTGAACTCTAGCAGCACAGCCAGAGCAGCCAGATGCTTCAGTTCCACAGAGAGTGATATCATGTCTGCAGGTTGTTATGTCAAACAATGTATCAAATTCAGATATTCTCTTCTCTCTCTTTGCAGTCTTCACTCTGGCATTCACTAGGCCAATCATTTCATTCCACCTGACAAGAATCTTCCTGGCAATGGATCTCTCTTGAATGATCACAGGAGGAGTGAACAAGTCCTTAGCCAAATCTTCCAGAGGGTACTGAGCTCTCTTCATATCATCGAGAAGCAGCTTCTCTTCCTGGAGGAGGATTCCTCTGAAACACAGCTCTCCAGGTTGGAACTTCTGTGGAAAATAACTGCTTGCTTGGACCCACTAGATCACTCAGCTTTGAACCAGAACTTTTTCTGGTCTTTCGTCCTTGCTTAACCATGGTGGCTACACAATCTTCACCAAGCTTTGTATCTGAAACATAGAAAATTATCACAGTGAAACTCTAGTAGCCTATAATAGCTGTTACATTGGTTTTGTTTGGTAAGAAACCGGCCTGTTACATTTGTACTACAGTGTATGTCTTACACAGCTGTTCCGTACATAACCAGAAAACGAAAAAGTGGAAAGTTGAACAATTGAACGTGATTTTTAGCAAAGGTTCAAGAAAACAAACCCCTCCTAAAATTCAATTTTACATAGGAATACATACTGCCAATCTTGAAATTCGCGCTTCAATGAGCATGATACACCCTGTAGCATAGTCCATAACTGAGCGAATATATTGTTTGTTTTTGAGTGATGTTGTTTCCTGCTGGTCTCCAAAGTTTGTGGCTGTTAGTACCCTAAGCGTGTTAAGTCTTGACGTACATTTGTTTTTAATGTCCTGAATGTGGTTTGCAAAAGATAATGATGTGTTGTATGTGACCCCAAGTATTTTGGTCCTGTGAGTGTGTGGAATGTTAGTGTTGTTTAGTGTAATCTGTAGAGTTATCTGGTGTTCTTTTGTGTTGCTTGTTAGCAAGGTGATGGTTAATTTTGTGGGCGCTACTTTGAGTCTATTGTGTGTGAGCCAGTCTTGTATACTGTTTATGTATGTTTGTAGGTTATTTGTAGCGGTATCGATGCTGTTGTGGGTGGATGTTAGAGTGATGTCATCTGCATATGATGATAAGGTAAGCTTGTTATCTATGGGTGTTGGAATGTCATGCATGTATAAATTGAACAGTGATGGTGAGAGAACAGAGCCTTGATGGACCCCGTTCGGAAAAAGCTTGTTTTGGATGACTTGCCATTAAATGTGACATGTGAGTATCTTCCTGAAAGATAGTTGCTCAGCCACCTTTTGGTGTTATTGTGCATGTTTGTGTTGAGTATTTTGTTTATGAGAGGGAAGCGTGGGATAGCATCAAATGCCTTACTAATGTCTATTGTTGCTAATAGTGTACGTTGAGCTGGTCGTCTGGAGTTGATGCCATCCGTGATGTGCTGCGTAAGATTAGTGAGTAATGTCGTGGTTGAGTGGTGAGGTCTGAATCCATGTTGATTAGGCGATAGTGGTATGTGTGAGTTGATGACTTGTAAGATTAGTCTTTCTGTTACTTTGGAAGGTGTGCATAGTAAAGTAATGGGTCTATAGGAAGCTGGTTTTGTTGGATTTTTGCTTGGTTTGAGCAGTGTAATAATTTTACCTTGTTTCCATATGTTGGTATGAATATGTGCTGATGTTTGTGAGAGCTAGTATTCCCTGTGGGGCCCAAGTGTTTAAGGTGTATGTTAGATATGTTGTCTGGTCCAGTAGCCTTCGAATTCTTAATGTTTTTGATGATCTTGGTGGTCTAGTCTGGATTGAAATGTGAGTGCACTACCAGTTGATTCTGTATGCTTGTCTGCTAGTAGCCATTGATACTTGTGTAGTGCAAGCTATTGAAGTATGCAGTTGGTTGGTGTTTGTGTATATGTGTGGTGCTCGTTTTAAGTTTTGATTTATCAGAGCAGACAAGCATACATAATCAACTGGTAGTGCACTCGCTACACAAGTAATTCCATTTTCATTTTCTGCTACCTTTTCTTTTGTCCTTTGCTGTGTACAACTTAATTCACAGACAGCTAATGTTTGGATATTTTTTTCAGACTTTGTTTAGTTTGTGAAACTAAAAAATTGTGTAATATGTCTAAGCATAGGCCTGTTCTAAGAAAAGTTCTAAGTTCATATGACTCTATATTGGGCATGTTAAAAGATGATATTATTGCTTCGGAGGAGTGTATGCTCCCAACAAATGGAGATGTTATTAAGCATTTTTATTTTTTGAGAAGAGCCCAAATGAATACTGCTAACGTATCAAAGTAAGAAAACATTTTGGCACTTTTGAAGAAAGTAAAGACTGTATGAGACATGGCTACAATTCCGGCTAGAGACGTTCTCAAGCATAGCACTCCAAGAAAGATGTTGCTTGATCTCATAAAACAGCATGAATCTCTCATGAAGAATGAAGGAAGAAAGAACTTTGAGTCACAGAAAGAGGCCCTTTTGGATTGCATAGATAAGCTTTTTGACATAGCAAGCCACGATGCAGTAGAAATAATTCAGAAGGACAGAATGAGGTCAACGAACGACAGATAAAGTGGCAGATATAAAGTTTTTGGAAGATCAAAGAGGTCCTCGAAAATATTGTCTAGGCTCAAAAGATAAAATCTATACTGCTAAGTTTGTGAGGAAAACAGAGAGAATGCAATCCGGAAAAATAAGGGCAGAGAAAGAATTCAAGAGACAATCTTTGAAAGAAAAAGAAACATCTATGGTCAACACATCAGAAAGTTCCAGTACTGAATCAACCGACGTTGACGAATTTATCGCAAAGGCTGGACCTTCGGGAATAGTTAACATATTCAAATCAGAAGTGGTGTCTAACACAGCTGATCGCTTGAAACTAACGCATGGACAGTGAACCGTTTTTGCTTCTGTGGTGGCAGATGAATGCGGAAAAAATATAGATCAGATGGCAGTATCATGAAGCACATCCCTCAGAGCTGCAAGAAAGTCAAGAAAAATAACATTTGAGGCCATCAAAGCTGATTTTGTTCCACCTGTATATTGTTTAATCCATTGGGACAGCAAACTCTTTCCAAATGTCTCAGGTGGAAAGCATGATAAACTAGCGATTCTGATATCAGGTGATAATTCTGAAAAGTTATTATCTGCGCCAAAAACAGCTGACCCTACTGGCTCACCTCAAGCATCTGCGGTTTTTAACTTCATTAAAGACTGGAAATTGGAGAAAAACATCTATGGGATGGTATTTGATAAAACCGCCTCAAATTCTGGGTGGATAAGAGGCTCCTGCAAGATGTTAGAAGATCTTCTGGACAAAAAGTTACTCTGGCTAGCCTGCCGCCACCATATGACTGAAGGATTTTTGTTCGCAGTCTTTACCAAAATATATGGGAAGACCATTTCTCCGGAAGATGAAAACTTTAAGAACTTCAAAGAAAATATGTGGGATAAGATTAATACCAATCTCCCATATAAGAAACTCGTAATCAAAGAACGATATCTTCGTGAATTAAAAGATATTTCAATAAATTTTATGAAAGATATCCTCAAAGATGATAAAGCTTTTCCAAGAGATGATTATAGAGAGGTTCCAGAAACCACCCTGATGCTCCTTGGTGAAGTTCCGCAGCGGGGTGTTCATTGGATCCGATCTGGAGCATTCCAACATGCCCGCTGGATGTCAGCTATCATATACACCAATAAAATGTACGCATTTTCGGATCAAGTCAGGTTCGAAGAATCAATGAATGAAAAGCTTCGTAGAATATGCTTATTTACGACCCTTGTTTATAGCAAATACTGGCTCTCTTGCACAAGTGCGGCAAATGCACCTGTTAACGACCTTACATTTTATAATGAGCTAGTCAGGTACAAGCAGATCGACATTCATACTGCTGAAGCAGCTTTGAAAGTATTAAATGGACATTATTGGTACTTGATGGAGGAACTGTCTGTCCTTGCTCTATTCGGTTCTTTATTACATGTTGAAAAAAGCAAGATGGCCAAAGAATTTCTACGTTACGACCCACCAGAAAAATTTAACAAAGGGCAGCCAGTCTTTCCCCACCTGAAACAAGGCACAAGAATTCAGCATCTTATTGGGACAAAATCTTGGTATATTTTCAAGAAGCTGAATTCATCTGGAGAATGGCTAAAAGAAGTTTCCATGTCATAGGAGAGTGACGGCGACTATCAAAGAATGAAGAAAATCTTAACTTCAGCGAGAGTAGTTAATGATACAGCCGAAAGAGGCGTCAAACTTGTAGAAGACTATTTTGGAAACTGCAAAGAAGAGGATGAATTTCAGGAACAGCTACAAGTTGTTGAAAGAAACAGAAATGTGCTACCAGAATTCAAGAAAGAAACTTTGAGTAAACTGATTTGTAGTAAGAGATAAAATCAAGGATAAAATTAATGTAGTTTTTTTTTTTATTTTCACTTTTCACATATAACCTTTTTCTTTCATAAATTTTTGCCAAAAAAAAACGATGGGGCTTTGGTGGTGCAGCTGAGACCTACTATGTCTATGCATGTTACGCTTGTTCTTGGGCCAGTTGTTATCCAAACTACCGTACTGGATCGAATTTTTCCATGCTGCATCAGCAAGGTTGTTCCCACTTTGAATTGTTCCCACTTTGAGGGAATGAATGCTATTGCTTCCATTTAACTTATCGGTTCAAAGCCCATAGCCGCAGAGCTGATCTGGGATGATGCTCTATGGGTGGCAGTCACACCCAAATTGACTTATTACATTTATTCGCAGCGGTTAAAGGATGTCATTTAATTTACCCGCGATAAAATCAAAGTTTTATGAAAAAATCATGTAAGGAAATCAAGAAAAAAATAAAACTGCTTGAATGGAACTACCCAAACATTCACTAAACCACATTATTAAATATTGTTTAGATGCTCATTGATCTCCTCTACAATTTGAAACTCAAATTTATAAAGATCGGATTAGAAATGTGGGAGTTACAAGCATTTTCATGATGAAAAGTAGAGGATTTGCAGTACAAAAGGAGGGTCCGTCTTTGAAGGGGGTGCGTGGACCCGAAATAATTGCCAATCTAATGTTTTTGCTCTATTTATGATCAATGCAGTATTTCTCACAATATAAGAACTATGCTCCATGAGTTTTTAAAAGAAGGTGAAATGTGAAACACCCTAATATACATACTTAAAACAATGCAATAGCGTATACAATATATACAAAAATCTATCATCTTAACGTCTCATGGCCGAGTAGGTAACGGGGCTATAAGGGGACCATAAGGGGATAGTCGTGTGGAAGATCGTGACGAGTAGACAGATGAACTTAGATTTTTAGGCGTTGAAAGGATCGCTTTGTGACTCGGGTGGAGAAGTGAAGGGCAGAATCATCGGTACAAACGTGGATATGACAGGAATCACAACTTAAAAGATCATTGAAAAATAAAAGGAAGAGAGTGGGTGACAGAACAATACCCTGATGATCACCACTATAAACAGCTTTAGGAGAAGAACAGTAGCCATCTAAAACGCAGCTGTACACGGTGTTTCCAAATCATAGGAATCATAGGAAATACTTTTAATGTATGTATGTGTATATATTATTATGTAAACACATTGTATATGTATATATATATATAATTGAAAAATAAATATTCCTATAATTCCGGACTTTTGAAACACCCAGTTGATCGTCCAGAAAGGAAATTAGAGATGAAGGCACGGTTAGAAGGACAGAAACGAAAGGAGTCCAGTTTTGAAATTACGGATTTGTGCCAGATTCTTTAAGAAGCTTTTGATATGTCCAACGCAATAGCAAAGATTTCACCGAAATCCCAAAAAGATGATGACCAAAAGTCAGCGAGACTGGCAAAAAGATTGCCAGTAGAGCGTTCCTTCTGGAACACATACTAAGGATATGAAAGAAGATTGTGAGAAGAGGTGTTTAAGAATCTTCCTATTAAAGATAGATTGAAAAAGTTTCGAAAGACAAGAGATCAAGACAATTTGACGTAAGTTGGAGGGTTGAGAGCCCTTACCCTTCTTTGGGAAAGACTTAATGAGAGCGAACTTCCAGCAAAAACTTCCAGACGATAGTTTGCCTCGGCAGGGTGTCAGCACAGGAACTCGGTTCTCGAGAACAACAGGAGGGATACCATCAGGACCGTACGCCTTCTTAGAGTTGAGCCCAGATAGGACAGAAAAAAAATATCTTTGGAAGAGATTCTAATTTCAAATATAATTAAGTCAGAGGAGGAGATGGAATAACAGCACCAGAATCGTCCAAGGTTGGCTTAGAGGTGGAAGTTTGAGCGAAGAGTTGAGCTTCATCAAGAGAAGAGACGGCAACTGAACCATAAAAATGGAAAATGAAATAAAATGAAATGAAAAGGTTTATTGGCTGACTATAGTCTATATGACAAATATTTTTAATACAATGACAGTTCATATACTAAGGATAGAAATATATACAATTGATTAGAAATAATACTGCACTGTCGAAGTTAAGTGGAGCTACAGACAGACGTTTTCGTACCAAGAAGTCCATAGCTTAGAGGATAAATGGCAGGACTCATGGATAGCTTGGATGATCGGGTTGGTTAATTTTTTAATTCTTTGCATTAGACCAGTGGTTCTTAACCGGGGGGGCGCCCCCCCCTAGAAACAGGAATTTCTCTAATTGTATTTGTTATTCTCTTAACGAGAGCATGGGTTAATATTGAGAAGTTATTGAGAATGTTATTTTGATTGAAGGGGGGCGTGGAGGGAAGGACCAATTCCTAGAGGGGGCATGGTAGTAAAAAGGTTAAGAACCACTGCATTTGACTGTGTTGAGCACGTCTTGTTACCTCCGGGAAGCTCGGGACATTGCGGGTAGCAAACATTTGCGAAGCTGAGCATCTCGGGGGTAATTTATGTAAGAGTCTAAAAGACCTGTTGTACAGCAAATTTAGGGTTCTGCCAGAACCTTTTTTATAATTCACACAGGCTTCGAGATTTTTGCCAAGGAGCTGGTAATAGTTTGACCCAAATACTTAAACTCTTGTACTTCCTCAATTACTTCACCATTCATTTTAAACCTTATATTAGCTGGCTTATTACAGCTTTTAGGATGAAATTTCATAACCTTAGTTTTTGTAACATTAAGAAGAATATCATGTTTCTGCAAATACACTTCGCAGACGTTTATTAGCCGATCTAGACCTTTAACAGAGAGACTTATTAACACCATATCATCGGCATAAACAAAGTTATTTATCCTTGCGTTATCTATATAACATCCCACTGTTGCCTCATTAAGTGAAGCAATTAATCCGTCAATATACACATTAAACAGCATAGGGGAGAGCAAGGAGCCTTGTCTCACCCCGCAAGAGGAGCCAAAACACTCGGAAGGGCAGAAGAAGAAGTAAATTTGTTGGAGAGGTTCGTGGCTAGGGGCTAGAAAGCGCAAGAAGAATCAAAATTAGGTAGATTTTCACATTTTTGTCGGATGAAGGAATTTTTGGCGAGTTGAGGAGCAGATTTTGCTGAGTGAGAGTCAAGGGTTGGATGGCGACGGTACCTTCTGAAAGCCTCCACTCTGTTGCAGATAGTGTTAGAATAAGCAAAGTTAAACGAAGATTTTTTTTCATTAGTAGTAGGTATAGAAAATGAAATGTACACCTCCATGCCCGAGAGAATCTCCTAGATGCGCTCAGAGCAATTGAAGGGGTGTGGGGTGGCCATGGAGCAGTAATCATTCTATGGGAGATTAAAGAAGTACTGCCTCAGGGCCTCCCAATCAGCAGCGCTGAAGTACCAAAGGCGCTTCCTCTTGAGAGGATCGAAAACCCAAATTGGAGCGATAGGACAGGAAACAGATCTAAGATTGTGGTCAGAGGAGCCCAACGGAGAAAAAGTTTGACAGAGTAAGAACAAGGATGAGAAGTGAGAAATAATTCCAGAATGCTGGGCCTATCTCCAAGGCCATCGGGGATGCGAGTAGGGTGCTGTACAAAAGGTCATTCAGGATATAAGGTAATTCACCAGGAAATATCAGTGAAATGGAAGAAAAGCCAAAGGGTATGGCGAATATTAAAACCACCTTAAATGTATCAGGTTGTAACATAAGTTCTGCTCGATAAGAAAACGGACGATAGATAACACTGCCCAACAAAAAAAAATGTTTTGCTGCTGATTTAATTCTAAGACCTGTTTCTGGATAATATTGATGTGCTGATTTAAAAAATCACCTTAGATTTTGTCCATCACATCAGGTTTTCGTGCAATGCAATATGCCTCTTTTGGGTGATCCATGAAGGGCGCTTATCAAAATTGATGATTTTTGAGACCTGTTAACAGCTGTTTTGCTATTAAAATTTTATCTGTGGAATACGCAAATCTGTGCATTAAATCTAAAGGTCATGTACAACATATTAAAATCTTGGGAGGCAAGAGCTTGGAATGCTTTTGTGGCAGTAGTTAAGAACTTCCTAGGAAACAAAAAGTCTGAAAATTATAAAGATCTTGTAAAGGATTTACTTGTAAACTTTCAGCAGTTGGGTTGCAACATGAGCATTAAAGTTCACTATCTCAACAGTCATCTGGATAAATTTCCAGAAAATCTTGGTGATGTTAGTGAAGAGCAAGGTGAAAGGTTCCACCAAGATATCAAAGTGATGGAAGAACGATACCAAGGAAGATGGGATACCCATATGATGGCTGACTACTGCTGGAGCCTGCAAAGAGATTGTCTTGACATCTCTCATTCTAGGAAGTCCTATAAGAGAAAATTTATCAGCACTGAAAAGTAAGAAAACAAGAAAAAGACAATGTTAAGAAAACTGGTCCCGTGCTTGCTTTAATATGGATCATTTTTTGCTTATTTCAACACTTTTAATCACTTTATGTGTCAATATTACCATTGCATATTAAAGTTCACTCCCTGCACAATTGTTTACTTTTCCATGCTGATTCTGAGTATGTAAAAACTTATTTTTTGAAAAGAAAAAAAATTGGGCATAACCCTGCCAAAATGCGATATCTCCAAAATATCCGTATTTGATTGCTCGAAAACCTGACGTGATAGGCAAAAATAAGGTGATTTTTGAAATCAGCATACCAAAGTTACCTAAAAACAGGTGTTAGAATTAAATCAGCAAAATTGGTGTTGGGCAGTGTAATAGAATAACCTCAAGATCATGTGAAATAGTTTTAGAAGTGTTGCAAAATACACACGGCGACAGGTTCGCACAGGTTTTATCACGAAACAGAATGATACAGAATGACTTAGGCTAGTGTAGACTTAGGCTAGTGTAGGATTAGGCTAATGAATATTTTCTCTGGTGCTTTTCATACAGTTACAACGCCACCCCTACGATATTACAGTAATTGAAAAAACATGGAGCCCACGGAAAACCATATTCGACATGTGACGCTGTATGAGTTCCATAAAGGATCTAACTCTAGTGAATCCGCAAGAAACATTCAAAGAGTTTATGGAAATGATGTGAGCGAATAGATGTGTAGGAGATGGGTTGAGAAGTTCAGAAATGGAGACTTCAGTCTGAAAGATTATCAACGAACAGGACGACCAAATGAATTGATGAAGAGTTACTGAAAGCAGTAGTGGAGGAAAAACCCAACGGTAACTGTAAGAGAACTTGGCCTGCAACTCGGCGTTAGCCATATGACCATTCATCGTCATTTGAAGCTGTTAGGAAACGTAGTGAAGATTAGAAAATGGGTTCCGCATGATTTGTCACAAGCGAATCTTCAACATCGAATCGATATTTGCACATCACTGCATTCTCGGCAACTGCAGGCACCGTATTTGAATCGGATCGTCAGTGGGGATGAAAAATGGGTCCTCTATAACAATATTAAGCGACGACATCAGTGGCTTAGCCGAGAAACAAAGCCTGAGTCTGAGCCAAGGAATGGACCCCATCCAAAGAAAATTTTGCTATGCGTTTGGTGGGATATGCAAGGAGTTATTCATGTTGAGCTTCTGCCAGATAACCAAACAATCACAGCTGAGGTCTATCTGCCAACAACTCCAACGATTGAAGATGGCATTACAAGAAAAACGTCCTGCATTAATTAATCGCAGAGGTGTTCTATTTCACCAGGATAACGCGCGCCCTCACACTGCTCTAATCACCACTGCCCAATTGGAGGCATTTGGTTGGGAAAAAATGTCTCATCCACCTTATTCTCCGGACATCGCACCTTCAGACTACCATTTATTCAGAAGTCTGCAACACCACCTAGATGGACAAAAGTTGCAATCCAGGGAAGCTATCGAAAACGAAGTGATCGCTGTTTTTAACTCGAAACGAAGGGATTTCTTCGAGCGTGGCATAAAAAAACTTTCTACAGGTGGGAGGAGGTTATAGAAAAAGAATGGAATTATATTGATGATTAATTTGTCATTATGTCATTTAATTTTTGTTGTGAATAAACTAAAAATTCTAGCAAATTTGTCCTTATAAGTCCTTTAATTTTTGTTCAGAATGAACTAAAAAATCGAGCAGAATATATGTTACAACCTTATATATAGTCTTATCTTAGTCTTAGTCTTATGTTGTTTGTTTCGTGCGTTGGTCTCTCTTCACACGGAGGTCAAGCTGGTGGCCCCGCCTCTAGGTCTGGCTTGGTGGAGGAGCGAGTTGCTTTCTTACGCTCTCCACCGTGCATAGCCAGGCACACCCGGCTCATCTGGTACCGTCCTGAGCCAGGCATCCAGTCTTTTCTTGAAGACTTCAACTTTGACCCCCGTTACGTTTCTGAGGTCCTTTGGAAACTGGTTGAAAAGTCTTGACTCCCTGACAACCAAGCTATTTTCCTTCAGTGTTGAGGAGGTCCCTTGTCGGGCCTTTAATATGTGAACACTACACATTCTGCCTTTCTTATTTTCCAGTGTTGTTTGAATGGTAATTGGGTTTAGTTTTAGGTTTCGTACCAGTTTTTCGATCATTTTCCATATGTAGATTATGGTGTACCTCTCTCTTCTTCTTTCCAGGGAGTACAGATTTAGTTTACGTAGTCTTTCCCAGTAGTTGAGCTCTTTGCAGCCATCAATCTTGGCTGTGAAATGTCTTTGCGTTTCTTCTGGTTTATTCGTTTCTTCCTTTTTATATGTGGACGTCAAAACTGAGCGGTATTCAAGTTTTGGTATAATCAGTGTTTTTAGCAGGGGAATCATTACTGTCCTGTCCCTTCTCTTGAACGTTCTTAGTACCTGTCCGGCGACTCTTTTTGCTTTATTTATCGCTATCTGATTTTGTGTTTCGAATTTCGCATCATCTGTCATTACTACCCCCAGATCGATCGCTTTCGTGCTACTCTAAATTTCCTGTCCATCTGGAGCATAATATGCAGTCTGTTTAAGTTCCTCTTTACTACCATATCTCAAGAGCTGAACTTTATCGGTGTTAAATAACATGTTGTTGTCTTCTGACCATTTGTATATCTTGTTCGTGTCCCTCTGCAAGGCCTCCAATTCATTTACATCGCTGATTTTTCTGCTGATCTTTGTATCGTCTGCAAAGGATGTTACTATACTGTTGCTGTTTACTCCGCTGTCTATATCTGTTAGCATGATAATGAACAGGAGTGGGGTCAGTACTGTCCCTTGTGGTACTGAGCTGCGTACTTCCGATTCTGATGATGATATGCCTTGAATTTTGACGACCTGCAGACGTTCTCTGAGGAAGTTGTAGATCCATTTTCCTACTTTGCCTGTTATTCCCATATATTTCAGTTTATGTGCTATTACAGTGTTTCCCAACCGGGGGCCATATGGCTCCCTGGGGGCCATGGCACATTTGAAGGGGGCCACAGGAAAATGTTATTTTGTAAAATAGAGTTAATCTGCATATTACGTACTGAAAATAATGCTTATGGGGGCCACAGGAAAATGTTATTTTGTAAAATAGAGTTAATCTGCATATTACGTACTGAAAATAATGCTTATGGGGGCCACAGGAAAATGTTATTTTGTAAAATAGAGTTAATCTGCATATTACGTACTGAAAATAATGCTTATGGGGGCCACAGGAAAAAATAAGGTTCCTAAGGGGGCCATAAGCCAAAACCGGTTGGGAACCACTGTGCTATTATACCATGATCACATATGTCGAAAGCTTTAGCAAAATCTGTGTATATAACATCGTAGTTGTCATTGCCTTCAAGTGCATCTAGGATATTGTTGTAGTGTTCTATTAGTTGTGATAGGCATGATCTACCTGATCGGAATCCGTGCTGATTTTCGTTGAATCTTTCCCATGTCTCCAGGAAATCATAAATTTTCTCTCTAACTATTCTCTCAAATAATTTGGTGAGGTGGGACGTCAATGACACTGGTCTATAGTTCTTTGTTTGAGATCTGTCCCATCCTTCATATATATGGACAATGTTTGCTCTTTTCAAGATGCTCGGTATTTCCCCAGTGTCTAGGGATCTTCTCCATATCTAGTATAAAGGTGTAGCTATTTCATTTTTACAGTTTTTAATCAATAATGCGTTCCAATTGTCCGAACCTGCAGCTGAATGTGGTCTCATTTGTCCTATAGCTCTCGCTACATCTTCTGGGGTAAAATTAAAGTCTGTTATATACTCTCCTTGCAATTCCTCTTCAAAAAATGCATCTATGTCAGGAATCGCTTTGTCACTTTTTGGGGTACTGAAAACTGATTCATATTGGGCTCTCAATGTTTCCGATATTTCTTTTGGATCGTTGGTTAGTTCATTATTTCTCGTCCTTAAGAGCCCAATAGCAGCGCGCGTGTTTGTTTTCCTTTTTGCATAGCTATAGAAATATTTTGGATTTTCCTTTATTGCTTCTACCGCCTTTTCCTCTTCCCTCTCTGTATGGTCCTTAATCAGGACCTGTATTTTCCTATCGATACCTTCCAGTTTTTCTTGTATTACTTTCCTGTCATTTTCTCCGCAGTTGCCTAACTTCGCCTCCACTCTCTTTCTTTTGCAGAATAGTATTCTCTTTTGCCTCTCTAGCCAGCTCCTCTTTAATTTTGGCTGTGATTTCGGAGCATATATTTCTAAATTTCTCAGCGTTTTTTCTTCCAAGGTTGTTAGCATTTCTTCAGTTGTTTTATTCTCGAAAATTGTTCTCCACTCTATTTGGGCCATGTGCGATCTGATTGCTTCCCAATTTATGGTTTTGAAGTTTAAGTTAAAGGCCCCAAATTTGCTTCTTTCCTCAATATGTGTATTGTCTTTTAATGCTGTCGTCATATTTGTTGATATCTCGATTAAGTTGTGGTCTGAGATAATGGTTGGGGTTATTTTTATATCAGCAATCAAGTTCGTGTTATTGGTGAACACCAGATCTAGGCAGTTATGTTTTCTGGTATTTTCTGTTATCTCCTCTGTCAGCATAAACTCATTTGTGAGAGCCATCAACATTTTTGCTTGGTTCTGGTCTTCTTTTGTGTCCCCCTTGTCCTGGTATATATATATATATATATATATATATATATATATATATATATATATATATATATATATATATATATATATTCCTATCCACCTTTTTGTATTTTATAAATGGAAGTTAAAGTCTCCGCAGATCATTATATTGGGGAATGGAGGGTTTATGGCCTTTATTAGCTTTCTGATGTCATCAATGGCCTCCGAGAATTTTTCGGTTGGGGTGCTTCGAGGTCTATAGATAACTATTAGTATCACGTTTAATTTTTCTATTTTCACTGCTAGGAGTTCCACATAGCTGTTTGAATTACTTATTATCGTCTCTGTCATTTGACTTTCCTGTACATACAGTATATAGCACAGCCACCTTTACGTCTCGTCGTTCTATCTTAGTAAGTTGAAGCCCTCCATATTTATCTCTTTCTTATCAATTCAATGTTCGCAGTTTTCACAATTTCCTTGGCAATCCTTAAGATGAGTTTCTGTGAGGCATGCGATGTCCGCCCTTGTTTCGTCCATAAATCCTTTCAGGTACGAAACCTTATTGAGTGATTGGTTTGGTCATATTCCTTGAATATTAGGCAGGACAATTTTTATGTTCTCTGTTTTTCGTTGCCCCTTGTGCATTTCAATTTCGTTTTCCTTCGATATCGCTTGATTCGTTGCCCTATGATCCTCCGAGAGAGATCCGTTTCCGTCTACTTGTACTGGTAGTTTCTTACCCGGTATCGGTTTGGCTCAGGGGTTTCCAGCTGTGTCAACGGCATGTAGATGACATTTAGCATCCGTAACGTGTCCGCGATGTTGAAAATTTTTTTTGTTCGCTTATTGTGCTGATATTGTTATTCATATTGTTATTGTTATTCATATTTTCATTTAAACTTTGTCCTTTGAGTCCGTCGGGAGATGTTGATAGCAGCATTTTTTCCCGAATTTGCAGGTTCCATATTTTGCATAAGTCCTGCAGATGTCCGGGTGGTAGAATTTGCATCTGTCTCCAAATTTACAATGACCATTATTATAGGAGAGATTGCATATTGGGGGGATGTTCATATATACATTGTTCTCTTTTAAATCTGCAATTATCTTTTATATTTTATATAATATCTGCATATAATTTCTTCCCCATATTTACTCGTTGTCTTTGTTTTTTGCTCTTTATTGGGGGACAGTTTCACTCCGTTTTCTTGATTGCCCTCTTCTCTTTTCCTATTTGTGCAATTTGTGTTGATGTCCTTCGTTACCCTTATACTATCTGTTGTCTTTACACTCTCTGTCGCCTGCATGTTTTCGGCCTCGTTTTGTGACGGGATTTGATTTTTTTTTATTTCGCCTTTCTCCGTTTCTTCTGTTTTCCACTATTCTTTGTTCCCGCTTTCCCCTTTCATTTTCTTCTCGTAGTCTCTTTCTGCTTTAAGTGAGGTGAAAAGCCGATGCTTGGATAAGCAGCATGCTATAGTCCCATGTTTAACTATTATTTATAGATTTAATTACAGTTTTTTGTTCATTATTCCTCAGTTTTACTTTACAATTGATTGCTCTTTTCTTTAGATATGAAGAAATTTATCCACAGTTGTCAGCGATCAGAGATGAGCTTATCTTGGTCACCATAGGCATACCAAAATAGAGCCGATACGTGATCCAGAACTTGGTGCCTTTCACAATCTTGTGCGATACTTGCTTGGGGCCTATGTAATACCCACAAACGTAGCAGAATATATCCGGCGAGTGTTTACAAGCTCTAGTTGCCATTCTCTTTACCAAACTGTACTACATTAATCATAACCTGCAGATTTATAGAGAAGAGTTATTAAATCTGCAACAGATTACAGATTCCAGAAAAAAGATGTATTCACAACACTGAAATAATGTTCGCAATAAAAAAGGATCGATAACACTCAAATCGTCAGCACAGAGAAGCACAGAAACACAGTACCTCAGTGCTGGTAACCATCAGACAAACAACCTGCTTTCTTTGTGTGCTCACACTTACTGACTTCTCAGACTCTGCGCTCTTCTTTATATAGCACAGTCGAAGTTTCTAGCAATTTCTAGAGCAAAAAACTGTCAACGAACATCCGGATTGTTCTCAACAATTCCTGATTTTTCTGATATTGCTGCGCCCATAATAACATTATACTGGTAAAACATAAAAAATGGATTATCTCTGAAACCATTGATGATACACACAAACCAAGGCCAGATTTGGACTCAGCGCCCACAAATGCATATAAAAACATAAAAAATTCTATATAAACAGAATCAGTGTTACACAGTGTAATTGGAACATTGCAGGTAACAAGGGGGTGGGGGTTAGACCCTCCAAGGGGAGAGAGGGAAAGTTATGTATGAAGAGGGCCGGGGCTAGACCATCCAAGGAAGAGTGGGTAACCTAACCTAACGGGTAATAAAACACAAGAAGGAAATAGAGGAGAGGAGGAGGAGCAGGAGGAGAGAGAGAGAGAGAGAGAGAGAGAGAGAGAGAGAGAGAGAGAGAGAGAGATTTTCGCTGGTTTGTCTCGAAGCATTTTGAATTCTCTCCTAGCCTTCCTGGTCGGTTTTAGGATCACAGCCATTTGGCTTAGAAGCCAGCCACTCTTATGGCGTAATCGGCTGTCAGGTAGTTTGTTTAGAGGGTAAGCAACCAGAGAATACAGCCAGTCGCCTTAGATACGCACACACACATACACAATCGTGGCATTTACACATACATACAAGTAAAATCTTTAGAAGCATAGCCATTTGGCTTAGAAGTCAGCCACTCGTATGGCGTACACGAGCTAAACAACCCTAGGATCCACTCATTGCTGGTCTACCTAACTGTGTTCGTAATTGTGCATTGTGTATGTCCTCGGTGGTGGGGGATGGGACCTACAATTTTACGTGGGTTCCGAACCACAAGAACATAAGAAATTTATGTAAAAACTGCCTGTACATTAGCAACGACCAATTTTTACAAAACTAAATAATTTT
The DNA here is from genome assembly GCA_023014485.1 of Bathynomus jamesi. Classification (NCBI taxonomy): domain Eukaryota; kingdom Metazoa; phylum Arthropoda; class Malacostraca; order Isopoda; family Cirolanidae; genus Bathynomus; species Bathynomus jamesi. The sequence goes on along the minus strand of JAJOZX010000200.1, from coordinate 391,624 downwards.
CAATTTAAAACTAATTAATCATCGATTTAAAACTAAAGATAGAATCTCTGGATCCAGAGGATCAAGTCATAATAGACTACTATCCACAAATATGTTACACTCTATATCTATTTATAACCGACATGCAAATACAGGGCGTCCCACAAAAATGTATACACACTTTAAATAATTATAAAGGCAGTGTTTATTAAAATACATTTCATTTTCAAAATGTAATAGAATCTACAGACATTATTTAATTGTTTTGTCAACGCCTGTTTTCAAACTGACGTCCGTTCTGGTCCAGGCACTGCTGATAACGCGAAGCAATGGAATCGCAAACATCACGAAACATTTCGTTTGGTATTTGTGTGCATTCTCGTTCAATGGCTGCTCTCAATTCAGCGACTGTTGCAGGTTTTATAGCGTAGACTTTGTCTTTTAAGTATCCCCATAAAAAAAGTCTCGCTTGCCGCACAGATTTTCTTGGACATTGGTGATACGTTTCCAGTACTCTTTCTTGCTTTGTGGGGCTTGTCGCTGTCCGTGGTCTTCCGGAACGCTTCTTGTGGACATTCTGAACAGTTCCATCGGCTTCAAACTTATCTCTAATTCGAGTGATGGTAAGTCGCGTTGGTGGATCTGTTTGAAACTCCCTCCTAAACTGTCTTTGCACTTCAACTGCGTTTTCACACTTCCAGTAGCATTTTAGAATGAATTTCCTTTGTTCAAAGCTTAGTCTGACTGCCATTATTAATTCTAATGGGTTTAACTTGGAAAGAAAGAAACATCAATTGAGCTATCAGCTGTTAAAGTGTGTATACATTTTTTTGGGACGCCCTGTATATCAGATCCAAAGAATCCAGTCAATTTCATTACGGTATCCATCAATACTAGTACCTTGCCAACCAAAAATAAGTCACGGTCCATATCGATTGCGGACCAAGTCAAAATTTACCACCATATACATTACAATATATATACTTAGAAGGAAAAGTGTAGGTGTGGCTGTAAAGACTGTACAGTAATGTAGAAATGTGTGTGCACCCATTTTGGGTCTCCCATTTAAAGGTGTTTGTGGGGCAAGTGAAGATCATGAGTTTCTCAATACCTCACAGTACTATGGGGGGCACCGCTCGGCAGAGGAATCTCTTTAAATGGGGTGTATAAGGACAGAGAGTATCCCCTAACCCAAGATGCTGCCTCCCTATATCCCACAACACTTTTGTTGAGCTGTGGGATCTATCACCACAAAGCCTTAATTTTACTACCCTAAACTATACCCAATTTATCAATATATGCGTCTAATCGATTTTTAAACATGTTTATAGACATGCTACTAATTACTTCTACCGGCAAACTATTCCAGCTATTTACTATTCTATGCGTAAAAAAGTTTTTGCAACTGCTGTCTCGAACCTTCTACTTGTCAACTTACACCCGTTATTTCTAGTCCTATTATATTGAGATATTTCGAAAAAGCTATCTCTATCAACGTTATCGAACCCATTCATAATTTTGAAAACCTGGATTAGATCACCCCTTAGCCTCCTAGTCTTGAGTGTAGTCAATTTTAACTCCTTAAGCCTATCCTCGTACAACTTTGACCTAAGCGACGGAATCATCTTAGTTGCTCGTCTTTGAACTCTTTCGATTTTGTCTATATCTTTGCGCATACGCGGATTCCAAAATTGGACCGCGTACTCCAAATGGGGTCTAACTAATGATTTATAAAGAGGAACTATAATATCGCGCGATTTGTACTCAAAATTTCGAGCTATAACATCTAACACTTTGTTCGCCTTATTGACCGCTGCTGTACTTTGTTTCGCTACTTTTAAATCACCAGTGACTATAACTCCTAAATCTTTTTCCTGCTCTACGCTTGTTAAATCTTTCCCTGACAAACTATACGCAAAATTACCGTTACGCGAACCTATATGGAAAATTTTGCACTTATCAACGTTAAATCTCATTTGCCATGTGACTGACCAATCAACGATTTTATTCAGATCTTCCTGGATTTTACCTCTATCTTCGTCATTAATCGCCCTACTACCCAGCTTCGTGTCATCCGCAAACTTTGAAACTGTACTGACTAGGCCGACATCTAAATCGTTAATATATATAAGAAAAAGCAAGGGGCCCAATACAGAACCCTGAGGAACGCCGCTCGCTACATTAGCCCAACACGACTCCGCTCCATCAACGACCACCCTCTGTTTCCTACCTCGCAACCACTCTTCTAGCCAATTTATTACTACACCCCTGATTCCATGAGCCTTAGTTTTTTCAATGAGTCTTTTGTGCGGCACGGTGTCAAACGCTTTTTGAAAATCTAAATACACTACATCAACCGCCAGATATCTATCATAAACGTCAACCACGATTTGGAAAAATTCTAAAAGATTAGTTAAGCAAGATTTGTTCCGCCTAAAACCGTGCTGCGTATTTCTAACTAGTTTATGCACTCCTAAGTGTTCGACTATAAGATCCCTAATTATTGATTCCAGTAGCTTACCTACAACAGACGTTAAACTGATTGGCCTATAATTTCCCGCCGCACCTTTATCGCCTTTCTTAAAGATAGGTGTTACGTTTGCTAACTTGAAATTAACTGGTACGCACCCCTGAGAAATAGACGCATTAAAAATCTTTGTTAGCGGCACAACAATGCTATCTTTTAATTCTTTTATTTGTATGGGATATATGGAATCCGGACCCGGTGATTTACGCGTTTTCATTTTTTCAATATAGCGCATTACCTCCCCTTCACTAACCACAATATTATCCAAAATATTACCATCATCAAAAGGTATTATGTCTATGACCGTAGGGATATTCGTTACATCTTCTATAGTAAAAACTGACGTAAAAAATTCGTTTAGCAAGGTAGCCATTTCCTTGTTTTCAGAAACTAGATCTCCGTTAACATTTTTCAACGGCCCCAAAACACTTTTTACTGGATTTCTGTTGTTGACGTATTGAAAGAATCGCTTGGGGTTTTCTTTACCGTCACGAGATATGGAGATTTCACATTCGCGCTTGGACTTTTTTATTACACTTTTCGCTTCACGCCTGAGAGATATGTAGTTGTTTCGTAACCACAAATTGTCTTTATCGCACTTATGTAGCCTATACGCCCTGTCTCTACTCTTTATAATATCTCCTACTCTAGAAGTAAACCACAAGGGCTTGTTGTTTACTTTCGCACGGTTAATTTTGTACGGTACACATTCTTCATTTATAGTCCTAAATACTGTTTCAAACGATTCCCACATTAGTTTTGCGTTGGAGTTCCCCATTACGTTTTCCCAATTGACGTGTGACAATTTATTTCGAAATTTACTAAAGTCTGCGTGCTGAAAGCTAGGAATTTTAGTCGAGTTAGCTGGTTTCGAGTGACTTACTGAGAGGACAAACTCTACCATATTGTGATCGCTATGTGATCGCTATCAGTAATTAGCCTATCATCCGTAGTTATTACTAAATCTAAAATACTGTCCAACCTCGTAGGTTCCCCAACCTTTTGAATAAGAAAGCTATCCTCGAGAAAATTAACTAAACGATTACCTTCCGCGTCTCCCTGCATTGTATCGTAATTTACGTTAGCGCAATTAAAGTCACCCATAACTAAAGCCTGCTCACTACCGATTATTCTCTTTAGTTCACGATATAACGCTTCGTCCGTATCAGCTGTTTGATTAGGGGGCCTATATATAACCGCAATAACAAGTTTGAAATCGTTCAATTTAAGTTCTGCTATAGTCGAATCTATCGGTTCTGGAATTGTGTGCTTTACTTCTATAACGTTCGCAATATTATCTTTGATATACAAGTTAATAATACAACATAACACCGCCTCCTCGCCTACCTATTCTGTTTTTAACAAAAAGTCTATAAGCTTTAATTTGATACTCCCCTACAAAGTCACGAGTTTCAGTGCTAAGCCACGATTCATTTATCGCAATTATATCATAGTCTTTACAAGCAATTAAAGAAAAAAATTCGTTTCTTTTATTTCGTAGGCTACGAGCATTTAAGGATAGAACCTTCAAATTGTTTGTAATTGCGACACCTTCGCGAGCGCAGGGAAATTTGTGGAATTTACGCTAGGACGAGTTACGGCTGCCTGAAAAGAAGAGACAGTATTATGAAATAGTCTTCCTAAACGCGCAGCTCCAACGTCATTAAGATGAAGTCCATCTCCGAGGAAGAAGTCCCTCCTGCCGTAGAAACTGTTCCAAAAATTCACAAAATGCACTCCTTCCAGTTGGCAAAGAGACTTTATTTAGGTTATTCTTAATATAGGTCGCCTTGCTGTAGAAATCGTTACGTTGGATAATTCGAGGAAGTATACCTGTTAAAACAATCTTATTAGTTTTTTCCTTTAATCGCTCTAGTAAGTCCCTGTACCTAGCCAGCAGTTCTTCCGATCTAGAATTTAAAACGTTATTAGTACCGACATGAATAACATACGTTGTGTCCTCGGTGGTACCGTCTGTAAAATGGTCAACACTATTAGTTATATCCTCCACCCTTGCACCAGGGTAGCAGTAACGGCGCCTACGACGAGGGTTTCTCCCACAGAATTCCTCGAGCTGCCCTCGAACAATGGAATCGCCAACGAGTCGTATTTCCGGTTCATCAGCATCATCGAAACCTAAAACAGAAAACATTGTTTGTTATTACTGGTAGACATGTCTTAGGTTTTCTCAATGGGGCTCCATTACGCACTCGAACGAAGGGTTGGGAATACAGTTATTACCATACAGTCACGGGGATAAAGCACCCTGTATCATATATATATATATATATATATATATATATAATTATATATATATATATACACTTTTAACAATAAATAAAAACTCGCCAGAGATATCTGACGATTCCCCGAGCCTTCAAGAGGTCTTTTCAATAGGGCTAGGGCCTTTCTCATCTCTCTCTCACTCTCTCTCTCACTCTCTCCCTCTCTCTCTGCATATGGGCTATACTTTTAGCAATAACAGTCTTTTCTCATCTCTCCCTCTCGCTCTCTCGCTCTATCCTTCTCTATTTCTTCATATGGGCTAAACACACGAACATATATATAGTTTTTGTCATACAGTCACGGGAATAAAGCACGCACACATAGATATATAAATATATATATATACTGTTAATTCCAAGGGGAGAGGCAAAATAAAATGGACGGGGAGCGGAAGAAGTGTTTCTTTTATATGTATGTGTATATATACAGCGTGTCCCAAAGAAATGTATACCCACTTTGTTCGATAATACCAGCTATGAGGATAATAAATATATTACTTTTTATATGTTTTCTAATAAAGAATGTTCTCCTGAATCTAAATATGTAATTATTTTTATTAAACATTGAAAAACAAAAACGTTACAGATGTTTAAATTATAATTATTATTTTCGAGACTTCATGTGCGATATTTTCTAATATTTTTGCACGTATACGAGATAAGTTTGAAACCGACGGCACTGTGCAAAACTTACAAAAACAACGTTCTGGAAGACGTCGAACATCTTAGATAAAGTGTCATTTAACCATGAAATTTGTAAATTTTTTGAATTAACTAATAATTACAACATTTATGCTTCAATATCAACACTAAACATAAGTATCTCAAAACAGTCGGTTAAAATATTAGAAAATATCGCACATGAAGTCTCGAAAATAATAATTATAATTTAAACATCTGTAACTTTTTTGTTCTTCAATTTTTAATAAAAATAATTACAAATTTAGATTCAGGAGAAAATTCTTTATTAATAAACATATAAAAAGTAATATATTTATTATCCTCATAGCTGGTATTATCGAACAAAGTGGGTATACATTTCTTTGGGACACGCTGTATATATATATATATATATATATATATATATATATATATATATATATAACAAATAAATAACTCTATTATATGCTATATAAAGCAGAGGTGCCATAAAGTCTTGCTGTACTCGCGACAACTGTCTGTATTCATTTTTATCGCCTTTATTTATTTCAGAAAAATATTAATTTGTATGTCATAGGAAACAAGGCCTATCCCGAACGAGCCATTTGGTGTCTCCAGTCTAAAAAAAGAAATTGTGATATTTGCTTGTTATAAACACGCCTTGAGCCGAAGTGAAACTTGTGTAAAATGAAAATGGGCCAAGCTTTAAAAGAAAAATCCTACCATTCTTAGATAAAATAAATGTATTGTGTTTGCTAGGGACGTTCTCAGACCAGATTATCTCCTCAAAAGTTCTGAATTATGATCTCTCAAGCTTTACACTTTGAAAAGCATATCTGTACAGACGCGATTGTACATATAAACGAAGCAACGAAAGAAATAATTTTATTTGGCCAGGGCAGGATCACCGTCGGAACAGCCAAAATTTCTCATGGTAATACAGTCTCTAAAACGAATATCTACAAACATGATTATCATCTATACGTGTTAATTTCTTAAGCCTTTCTATATTTATTTATTTCCAGGCGTAAGTCTGCGCCACATTTTCTCGGCCTGAGAATGGCATTTCAAGTAAACACTTGCAACAAGTGCAGCTTCATAGTAATTTAGGAATCGTCCTGCTTATTTCTCAGTCAACTGCAAGGTGACAAATTCACAGTTGTTTCAGGTTAGCTTAACCAAATCTATCTTCTTCTCAAAGATTTTTGGATAAACTAGATGATATATACTGCAAATTTAATATAATTACCAGAAGTGCCCGTACATATGATTGCAAGGACAGACAGTCGCGTCTTTACAAATAATCTTTGGCGACACTATGTTACCCATAACAAAAAACATTTTTGTATTTCGCAAATTTTTACTTCTGATAAAAATGTACATCTGTTCAAACGTTGGTATCAGATCTTTACGCTGACAGGTCTCTTCGTACAAGTTTTGTAAAATTTAATCGGCTGATTACTGCATAAATTCCATATATACATAATAATAATAATAATAATAATAATAATAAATAATTTCATTAATGAAAATAATATGCAAAGTCCTCGCCCCGACCGGACTCGATCTCATGTTCGCCCGATCAGCACCCAACATCTTTACCACTAGGATTTATTACTGCATAAATCTAGGCATATGCACCGCAGAGTGGAAGATCACGGGAGGAAAAGGAAACTTTTTATAAGGATCTTCAGGGAATGATAGATGGGCTGCCTTATGGATCAAGAATTTTGATCGGAGACATAAATGGCCATGTCGGTGGAGATCGAAACGGAAATGAAGACGTGATCGGGGCATTTGGTGTGGGGGAGAGAAATTTGGAAGGGGAAATGCTGGTAATTTTTTGTGCAAGAAATGTTCTTAGTATAATGAATACATTTTTTAAGCACCAGGACTCACATACGTGGTATGGATGGAATAGTAGAACCGGAAATTATGATAAGAAGTCTCAGATAGACTTTATTGTGGTGGATAAAAAGTCATTGGTGAAAGATGTAAGAGTAGTACCATCTGTGTCTTTTGACTCGGATCATAGACTTGTTAAAGCCAAAATTTTGCTTCCAGTACCACAAAATATAAAAAAAAGCCTAGAAGGAGAAGAGTGTGCACGGAGAATATACCAGAAAAACTGGAAGAGATTAGAACTAGAACTGAGGAGGCTTTCGGACAAAGGGTAGCTGCGGAAATAGTGGAGGAGGTTTGGGTTGAGTTTAGGAGAACGATGGAAGGAATACAGCGAGAGGTGATTGGAGAAAGGGTAGTTGGAGGCAGTGGCGGCTCGTGACTTTCAGTTATGGGGGTGCTGCCTCAGAAATTGCGAACAATTGTGTCGATTATATATATATATGAGAGAGAGAGAAAGTCGAATAGATAAATAGATAACTATTCACTCCTCAGTCATAAAAATAAGTAAAATAGTATCATAAAATCAATTATAGGGTACTTACGCTTAACGGGTAATTTCGAATTTGCCAAAATTTTTATTTATAAACAAATTCCATTCTTGTTTTTATTCTCAGCGAAAAAATATTCTAAGAAATGAAGGCTATATATTGTAAATAATCCAATTATTATATAATTAACTTCAATCTCACGACAAAAAATAAATGATAACGAATCATTGATAAATGCAATTCAGAAATTAAATTTCGAATTAGCAAACGATACAGCAACACAACTATCACGTCAAACAAACAAATCGGCACTGCTCTGTCCACAGTGCTTTGGATCCTCTTAAACCCGCGTTTCTGACTCGCTCTTCGTACGTCCGCCACCGAGGTTTCAAGCGTTTCGAACAAAATCTGGAACTGTTAAGTACGCAGTTCCACGGGAAGGCTGAAGCTACTTTCGTGATTCATTCGTTCGGCATTGAAATAGTTTAAGGAAAAAAGGATATAATCTGATTTAAAAACTCAAAGTTCATTGAAAAAAAGCAATCAGAGAGGCTATTTTAAATATTTAAATATAAAGATCATAAGATCATGGGGGTGCTGCAGTTCCACAGTGCCTACCTGCGACCCGCTCCTGGTTGGAGGGTCAAAAAAGAAAAAGACGGCATGGTGGACCCAGGAGGTAAAGGAGGCAGTGACAAATAAGATGCGTGCTTTTAGGAGATGGCTTAAGGGTAGAAATGAGAAAACAAGGTAAGAATATGTCCAAATGAGAAACCACACCAACGAGGTTAAAAGAACAGCGAAACGCTGTGTGGGAGAAAATAGGTAGAGACTTAGAAGAGGATTTTCAAGGCTCGAAGAAGTTATTGTATAGCACGGCTAAGAAGTATAAAAATGGAGAAAGCGAGAAAACAACAGTGGCGATTAAAAATGCACATGGTGAAGTCCTCATTGATAAAAGCGAGGTGGCCGCACGCTGGAACGAATACTTTAGACAGCTTTTGAATAACGAGAACCAATATGATGAGGTGAGACGGGAGGAGCGAGTAAATCATGAGGAGAATGAGGGGGACAGAGAGATCACTAGAGAGGAAGTTATTCAAGCACTAAAGAGGATGAAGAATAATAAAGCTCCCGGGCCGGATGCAATTGTCACAGAAACACTAAAAGCAGCTGGTGATCCTGCTGTGGACTGGCTGCTAAGCATTTTCCGGGTGGTGTGGTCGCAGGGAATTGTACCGGCAGAATGGGGCAGAGCAATTATATGTCCTGTATATAAAAAGAAGGGAAGTGAGCAGGAATGTCAAAACTACCGTGGCATATCTCTGATGTGTCATGTGGAGAAAATATATGAAAGGATTTTGGAACATAGAATACGAAACATACTGGAACCTGGGTTACTGGAGTATCAATGTGGCTTTCGTGCAGGCCGGAGTACTATAGATCAAATTTTGGCCATAAGACAATTCTTGAGAAGAGCAGAGAATTCAATTTGGACCGCTTCATATGTTTTTTTGGATCTGGAGAAGGCATTTGATAGTGTGCCCAGGGAGAAGCTGTGGGTGGTTTTGAGTGAAAGAGTGCCACCCAAGCTTCTGAGAGCAGTAATGAGCACCTATAGGGTCTCCCAGAGTACGGTGGTAGAATCGGAGGAGTGGTTTGGTATAAGCACAGGAGTTAAACAAGGGACTGTTCTGTCACCCATTTTATTTATTGCCTACATCAACAGGGTTATGGAACACATAACTGAGGAAATTGAAGAGGAAATAGAAATTTTTGGATATGCTGATGATGTGGCTGTTGGGACTAACACAGCACAATCCCTGGAGAGAATTATGCAGAGGTGGGATGAGAGATTGAGGGAGTATGGACTGAAACTGAATTATGATAAAACTGAATATATGGTGGTAACGAGGGGAGCGAACGAGGATGGAATCTTTGTTGGGGGAAGGGAAATGAAAAAGACGGACACATTTAAATACCTTGGTAGTGTGATAGAAAATGATGTGGGTATGGATGCAGAGGTGAATGAAAGAATTGCTAAATATAGCAGAAATGTTTCCTTCCTGTACCCCCTATTGAAAGACCAAAACAGCCCTAAAAAGGTAAAGACGCATATATACTCAACAATATTCAAACCAATCTTACTATACGACAGCGAGACTTGGGCCCTAACCACAAGGACAAGGGGAAAACTGCAAGCAGCTGAAATGAGGGTCCTGAGATTGATAGAAGGAGTAAGTAGATTGGATAAAATAAGGAACACTGAAATAAGAAGGCGATTGGGTGTAACTTCGGTTAATGAGAATACTGAGAGGAACCAACTGAGATGGTACGGGCATGTCCAACGAATGCCGGTGGAAAGGACAGCAAGAAGAATGCTGGAATGGGCCCCTCAAAACAGAAGACCAGTTGGAAGACCCAAGATCCGATGGATGGATAACATCAAGAGTGCTGTCGAGAAGTGTGGAATCAGTCTCCAACGGGCGAACTTGATGTGTGGAGATCGTGAGGCATGGAGGAGTCTCGTCCGAGGGCTCCCAACTGACAGACCGCTTTAGGTCTACCAGGCGTCTGGTAAGAAAGTAAGAAAGGTAAGAATAAATTCTGTATATATATGTTATACTCTTCTGGGTGGCTTCGCTGTAGAATGGGCCACGTATAACATATTGTACTCTCGATGGTGATGACCGGAAGAGATCTTCTCGATGTATTACCTCTCCAGGAGTATCACGTAGATCGCGATATTTAAGGGTTCGTAGGGACAAGGAAACTCGTCGGCAGAAATTTGCTTTTACTGGAATTGCGTATGCACTGAATATTGAAATCAAATTAAGCAAGTATTAAGTATTATTGGATCGACTTTAAATCAATGGTTCCTTAATTCTAGTTAATATTAAGTTCTCACAGTCGATAGACACGGACTTCCTTTACCTTCGACTAATTTATTTCAAGACTTCTTAACACGACTTGAGCCCTGTATGGGTTAATTCTCTGCTTTAACCCGGAGACTCGCGGCTAACCTGGTTTATTCTATTTTCGTTTATTCGCTTCTGCCTTATTCTCTCTATATGGATTGGGCCTTCCAGCCGCAACCCGGAGATCCGAAATTAATCGCGCTGTGTCGGAATCTGTTTTAAGGACGTGAAGCACCTTATTTTATATTAGAAAAAACGGAAGTCCTCCTACGTCACAGCACGAGGTGCGTGTGATTTCTGTTTGAGAGAAAATCACGAGTGAATACGTCACCAGCGAGTGACTTCCGTTCAGGAGGAAATACTGAATGAATAATATAATTCTTAAATTAATCTAAACCTTTTGTCCCACTAGGGTGCAGCTCCACTTCGAGAAGGCGGGGTCCTTCATTTGTTTTCTAATGAGGTCTCATAGCGCGGCATTTTCGTAATTTTCGCGGAATCTGTTTTGAGGACGTGAAGCACTTTATTTTATATTAGAAAAAATGGAAGTCCTCCTACGTCACAGCACGAGGTGCGTGTGATTTCTGTTTGAGAGGAAATCACGAGTGAATACATCACCAGCGAGTGACTTCCGTTCAGAAGGAAATACTGAATGAATAATATAATTCTTAAATTAATCTAAATCTTTTGTCCCACTAGGGTGCAGCTCCACTTCGAGAAGGCGGGGTCCTTCATTTGTTTTCTAATGAGGTCTCATAGCGCGGCATTTTCGTAATTTTCACGGAGGCAGACTCTGTTTCAACCGTTTCGACTCAAATTTTTTATTTTCATTGAGTCAGACTGTTTCCACCGTTCTAGTCAGTTTGAGTCAAAATTCGTGAGACGTTGTTTTTCTTCTCATGGAGTCAGACTGTTTCGCCCGCTTGTTTTAGTGAGTCAAAAATTCTTGAGTCGTATTTTTTTCTCATAGGCACCCATTCTCATTCCGTTCCCTTCTTAGGAACGTATCTATGGCCGATATCTAATAAGAATTTGAAAAAGTACGCCAATTGTATGGAATTAATTAAAGTCCTTGTACTAATGGGGGCGTCGTTAGACTTAAGGGAATAATAAGTTCTTCTTGAACTTGAACTTGAGGTTCGTGAACTTGAACTTTAGGGACCTTGAGGGAAATAATCTAACAGCCATAATATAACAGTCGTCCCACTTTAAAAAAAAAAACCTAAACTCTCCGTATTAAAAAGTCTTGGATTTAAATCGATAGATATTTCTATAGTACATTCATCCTCCTAAGGGAAACTAATTTATAAATGCAAGTTATCTTAGTTCATATTCGAAGGGAAACTTGTTAAAGATGATCTTTGTTTACAAAATAGCTCCGTATTAGGCTTTAAGGCCGACACGCTATTGTCATATTGTAACATCTTCAATCGAACGTTATTTTATAACAGTTAATAGGTTTATCTAATTTAAATCATTCATTTATACAGGAAGCGGAATAGCAAAACCTTAAGGTATACAGTAGTGTATTAAGAATTAAATGTTTTGTTTATAAGAATTTAATAATGGTTTGTTTAACAAGAAATTAAAAATGTTTTGTATAAAAATACGAATTGGCAACACTAAAATGTGCCCAAGCGGAGGCTGAGAGAATGCCTTTCAGTTGTCGGACGGGCGTTCCCGTAAGGTGTTTGTTCTTAAGATGTCAGTGTTTATTTCAAATCATTAATTGCGTCTCTCTCCCCGGCTAAATGTTAACGCAAATTCCTCCCTCGCATTACCCCGTTTGTCTAAATTGGTTCGGTATAAATAAAAGGTCAGTAAATAGTAAAATAAAGTATTTAATTTATTCCCGGCCACGTCTACTCGTTATAAAGTACAGTGAAAACGAGCGTAAAGAAGAAAGAGCAACGATAAAAAGAAAATTGAAAAAAGGAAAGTAAATAAAGAAAGTAAATAATGAAATATAAATAATAAAATTGTAAAATGAGGGGAAAGAGATTTTGAACGCTACAATACCATTATGAAATAATTATTTCTATTACATTATTTTAAATAAAGATAGTACAGAATAGGTGGAAAAGAAAATCATAGTCGTAGAAATAATGGACTACGTGTTCGTAGCTCTACAATATATTATTATCTAGAACCTGACGGCGAATGAATTGATATTATGGAGAATATATTGCTGTACAATGTATAAGAAAATTTCTTAATTGATTAATTTCATGCCTTCAGTTAGCTTTCCATCTTGTTATTGGCAGAAAGGAAATATGAGTCATCAAATGAGTGTACTTATAGAAAATTAAATTTATCGAGAGACTATATTAAATTAACAATCGTATAAAAATTAAATTCATTTATGAAAGAGGAACGAAGAGATGGGAAGAAGCACATTGTTCTAAAAAAAACATTAAAGGATTCTATCGGTCATCCAACGTACTTTCGTTCGAGAAATTTAGTTCTTCTACGAATTTGACGTCACTATACTTAACACTGGTTTACCATTAAATTTCACTGGATGTACCGAATTACACTAAATTACCACAATTTCATTAAATATCACTAAATTACACTGGTTTCATTTAATCACTAAAATTTTTAAACAAGCATTCTTAAATTTATGTTGTTCAATAAACAAGTGTTATTCACTATTTTCAATTAATTACTCATTTTTTTAAGCAAGCATTAACTTGGAAATTATTCAATGAACAAATGTTAAGGAGCGATAAAGAGTCTTATCGTTCAGCTGAATTCTTCGACTCGTTGGCTTGAGGGTTGGTTCTCATGGGTGTCGATAGGATCTTACGACGGGTGTTAATCTCATCTTGTTCCTGGTTTGGTGGAGAGCAACGAATCCGTTGTCGTGGACGTTCAGGCAGGGGGATTGGCCTGAGCATTTGGACTTGGGGTCCATCAAAGGAGCATCTGCTTCGAGTCTTGTCGCAGTTCATGTTGTAGGACTTCGGCGATGTGGTCGGAGTTGATACACTCCCACGGTGTCTGACAGCGTTGGCTGTGGCTTAGCGAATCCTATTTGCGTCTTCCAAGAAAGAGGGTGGAAGGCGTCCCCTGTAAAAGAGACACCACAAAACAATCAATTCCCCCAGCGATATGCAAGTGAAGTTATAAAAAAAAAATTTCAAGTTAAAACTTTTATTCACTTATTGTGAGAAAACTTATCGACAGATCTACAGAAGCTAAGGCTAACAAAGAACTTAAGATCCACTCTAAGGTTAGCCCAAGAGAAAGGAAAGAGTAGGAGATTAAGAGAAGAGAATAAGGGGTTAAGTAAGTAGCAACACCTATCACTCGTGGGTTAACATTCATTCAGAAAAAGAGAAAAAAGACACCATCATCATCCGCCGGCCACTGCCGACAAGTCGGAAAAATAGTCGACGAGAATAGGAGAGGGAAGAAAGATGAAAAGAAGTAAAATAAGAATGCTTACAAACCATGCAAACACAGTCTTAACTCACTGTCATACCATGCAAACTACAGACATGCAAGTAAAGAGAGGATAAAAAAAAAAGTAGGTAAAGTTAAACAAAAAGTGGGTTTGGTTACGCTACGAGCTACATCTACTTTCGTGTTAGTCTAATTTTTTTTTTTAATTTTATTGCTGGCATTACACGCTGGCATGTCACAAGCTGGCATTAATCGTCAACAGACTCATCCTCGACCACTAACCCCAGAGCTCCTGTTCCTAATTGTTTTTTTATTTTAAACAACGTTAATATTTTAAAAATGCCTATCTAAACAATTCTTAAACATATTAACGCTGGTAGAGTTAACGACTGACGCGGGAAAATTATTCCATTTATCAATTACTTTAAACATAAAGAAGTTTTTAGCGATATTAGTAATGAAACGTCTGCCACGCAAATTAAATCCGTTATTACGAGTTTCGCTCTTATCGAAAGTGAACAATTTGTCAAAATTTACGTTATCGATGCTATTAACGATTTTGAAAACCTTCAATAAGCTCCCCCCTTAATTTCCTAGCTTCGAGTGAATGCAAGTCTAACTCTTTAGGCTTGTTGCTCAATGACGGAATTAGTTTTTTTGCCACGAGGCTGAACCCTTTCTAACCTATCAATATCCTCACGCAAATACGGGCACCAAAACTGAACGGCATATTCTAAATGAGGCCTGACTAGGGACTCGTAAAGGGGCAATATAATATCCTTCGATTTAAATTCAAAGTTATGCGCTATGAAGCCTAACATCCTATTAGCTTTTGCGCAAGGCTCCAGGCACTGGTTCCTAACTTTTAAATCCTTAGATACGCGTACGCCTAAATCTATTTCCTCGTCAACGCTCGCTAACTCTCTATCATCCATCCTGTACGTGTAATTATTGTTATATTGTTATGAGAACCTATATGCAAAACTTTACATTTGTCTACGTTAAATTGCATCTGCCACTTATCCGTCCACTCCATAATCCTATTTACATCGTCTTGGAGCCTATTTCTATCGTCCTCGTTAACAACCTTACCGCCTATTTTAGTATCGTCCGCGAATTTTGACACGTTACTAGTCAATCCTACATCTATGTCGTTAATGTAAATTACGAATAGCAATGGGTCTAACATTGAACCCTGTGGGACACCGCTACCTACATCCAACCACCCAGATTCACTACTATTAAGAACGACCCTCTGTCTCCTAGCACGAAGCCATTCCTCTAACCAGTTAGCTACCTGACCGCGTATACCGTGCGCTTTAACTTTCGCAATTAATCTTCTATGCGGAACTGTATCGAACGCCTTTTCAAAATCTAAATAAATAACGTCAGCCGCTCTATGCCTATCGTATTCGCGCACTATTTAGTTATAAAATTCTAAAAATTAGTTAAACAAGATCTATGGCGTCGAAACCCATGCTGACTACTATTAATCAAATCTCTACTTTCTAAGTGATCGATGATACGATCCCTAACTACGGAATCCAAAAGTTTACCGACAGTTGACGTTAAGCTAATGGGCCTATAATTGCTAGCTACTGTGCGGTCGCCTTTTTTAAAAATAGGCGTGATGTTAGCTAATTTGAAGTCTTCAGGAATAATCCCCGTTTCGAGTGACTGATTAAAAATCTTCGTTAAGGGGACTACGACAACGTCTTTTAAATCTTTCAAATGTCTGGGATAAAAAGCGTCAGGGCCTGGAGCCTTGCTAATTTTTAGCTTATCGATATAATGCACAATCTCACCCTCGTAAACAGTTATTTCATCCAAAATAGTCTCACTACTAAATGGAACGACATCGTCCACGTCGGGGACATTATTTACGTCTTCTATGGTAAAAACTGTCGCAAAAAAAGTTATTGAAAATACCCGCCATCGCCTGAGCGTCAGAAGCCAAAGTGCCGTTAACATCCACTAGAGGGCCTATGTTATCTACGATTATTGACGTAGTCAAAAAACTTTTCTGGATTATGTTTACTATCCGCAGCTATAAGTATCTCTAAATTACGCTTAGCATTCTTAACTGATCTTTTAACCTGACGTCTAAGCTCGATATATCTATTAAAGTTAGCTGCCGTGCCATTGCACTTATTAAGCCTATACGCTCTGTTACGCTCGTTTATGAACTCGCTTATTTCCCTCGTCCACCACTTGGGTCTACCATGATTTCTAGCGCGCTTGGGTCTACGAGGAATAAACTCCCTTTCAATATTCATAAAACTTTTTTTAAACGCCTCCCAATGCAAATTTGTGTCATTACCCATAAATAAGTTATCCTAGTCCACTACTCTCATCCTATCCAAAAAACTATTAAAATTGGCCCTACGAAAATCAGGGACTTCTATTACGTTACTATCCTTAGTGTTTTCTATCAATAACTTAAACCTATGAATTTGATGATCAGTACATCCTAAACTCTCGCCTACTTCTAAACCTTCGACTATATTTTCGCCGTTCGTCATCACCAAATCTAAAATATTGTCACCGCGCGTTGGTTCGATAACCATCTGTCGTAAAAATTTATCTTCTATGAACTCAATCAATCTCAAACCTTCCTCATTACCAGTAAAAGTCTCGTAATTAACATTAGGGCAGTTAAAGTCTCCGACAATTATACTATTCCGATTGTCAATAAAGTTACCAAGAAGTGAGTAAAATCTAGTATCGGTATCGAGGGATTGAACGGGAGGTCTATAAACAAAAACAAAATTAAAACTAATACTACGCATAACTTCAACGCATATCGCATTAATTGCTGCCGGAAAATCTATCTTAACCTCGATAGCCCTAAAGGAATTACGAATGTACAGCAAAACGCCGCCACCAATCCTATGTAACCTATCATTAGTAAAGAGTTTAAAACCCGGTATATCAAATTCCCCCAACACGTCCCGAGTCTCGGTATTTAACCACGTTTCAGTGATAGCAACTATATCGTAGTTACCGGAATAAATTATCGCCTTAAATTCGTTTAATTTATTTCTAATACTACGCGCATTACAATAAAAATCGTTTAAGTTATTTTTTACCACGGGCCGGCGTTTTAAACTATTTTTCACGTGGGCCCGCGTTCCCCGGACCCACAACGTTTAAAGAAGGCTTCGACCTATACAGCTTTCGTACGTTTTCGTCAATTAACCTACCTAGCCTTACATTACCTATTTAATGAAAATACACCCCATCTAGGGTTGCCAGACGTCCGGCTTTAGGCGGACAGTCCGCCTTTTGAGCACTCTGTTCCAAAAAGGAGGACACTGCGTATGTGGCCGTACGTTAACATATATATATATATATATATATATATATGTTAACTTACGGCCACATACGCAGTGTCCTCCTTTTTAAATGGCCACCCTAACCCCATCTTTTAAAAAAAGGCTAAGATCACTGAATTCTGACCACAGCTTTACGAACGTTACATTTTCCTCAGCACAAATCTCTTCTAATTCAGTATTCAAAAATATCGTTTTAGACATAATCCTAAGACCCAAACCGTGCTTAGGGGTAGTATCTAGAACTAGACCTATCTGACCTCGCCTTTAGGGATCTAATTAACTCCCTATATCTCTCAAAAAGGTCAGGCACTCTCGTATCGGGCCTATACGAGTCGTTGCACCCTACCATCGTCACCAACATCGAGTGACGGGAGGCAACGTCAATCCTATCCACTTCGTCTCTAACTCTGTCAACCCTGGCCCCTGGGAGACAAACCCTCCTCCTCTTGGATGTATGCCGTTCAACGAACTCTCTGTCCATATGGCGCACTAAAGAGTCCCCAATTATGGTGCAATTCTTTTTATTTAACTGTTAATTGAATTCCAAACAAGTTTAATTTATATATATAACTTAAAAATTTAACACTCAACTCTTTCCTGCATCAACCTCTCAAAAATTCTAACTCGAACTGATCAGGAAAATTCCCCGTAAATAACTAAAGCAGAAATTTATTATTATTATTTAATATTATTTTAATTCATTCGTTTCACAACTGACGTCACATCCTGTTTATTGGTAAAGGGTTTTTTCATTTAAAATATCTGATGTTCTCATGGCAACAGTGCCTATGTTTGTTTAAACTGAAATAAGAAGAATGTTGCCTATATTCTTAATTCAGGGGTTCGATCTTTATCGACCTGTCTATTCATGAAGAAATTCAGGGTGAAACGCTTGACTTCTACTTATTAATCCTCTCTTTAACATTTATCTCTCCGAGCAATTATAAAGCGGGTGAATGCATAATGTTATAAGCATGAAATTATATAAGCAGAAAATTAGGCTTTTAAAGTTCAGATAGTTATATTTGTAATCAATATCAAGTAAATTTTTATCAGATAAGTTTGAAGGAAGTTTATATACGTTAACTCGTTCCAGCTTTATAATATTGGGGTGGAGTAAGACCTCCTGGTTTGTTCCCAAATTTAAAAGTAGGTGAGTAGGAAGGAATATATGGGATTTTATTTATATCAAAATTTGGTGGGAAAAATTTAATACCGGAATGGATTTCTTTGTGGGGGTACTCTCTGCCACCTCTATCCGGGTGCAACACAAACAGGGTCGCTCACCTGATTCCTTCCAGTTCCTTCTTCCCGAAAAGAGATGCCAACCTTCTGTTCTTCGTCCGCTGCTCGAAGCTTCAAAGGAGGTGGAATCAGTGCCTGCGCCACTGCTCTCGATCTGGTAGTTCTCTTCGAGGGTTCCTTCGTCTGCTTTCTCGTGTAAGTGGCCCTCATGCACACTTCTTTGCCAACGTGTCTTGTCCCTAGGGTTTCTTGCTTAACCCCACACCTGACACCAAAATATGTTATGCTCTTCTGGGTGGCTTCGCTGTAGAATAGACCATTTATAACATATTGTACTCTCGATGGTGATGACCGGAAGAGATCTTCTCGATGTATTACATCTCCAGGCGTATCACGTAGATCGCGATATTTAAGGGTTCGTCGGGACAAGGAAACTCGTCGGTGGAAATTTACTTTTACTGGAATTGCATATGCACTGAATATTGAAATCAAATTAAGCAAGTATTAAGTGTTATTGGATCGACTTTAAATCAATGGTTCCTTAATTCTAGTTAATATTAAGTTCTCACAGTCGATAGACACGGACTTCCTCTGCCGTCGACTAATTTATCTCAAGACTTCTTAACACGACTTGAGCCCTGTACGGGTTAATTCTCTGCTTTAACCCGGAGACTCGCGGCTAACCTGGTTTATTCTATTCTCGTTTATTCGCTTCTGCCTTATTCTCTCTATATGGATTGGGCCTTCCAGCCGCAACCCGGAAATCCGAAATTAATCGCGCTGCGTCGGAATCTGTTTTAAGGACGTGAAGCACTTTCTTTTATATTAGAAAAAACGGAAGTCCTCCTACGTCACAGCACGAGGTGCGTGTGACTTCTGTTTGGGAGGAAATCACGAGTGAATACGTCACCAGTGAGTGACTTCCGTTCAGAAGGAAATACTGAATGAATAATATAATTCTTAACTTAAGCTAAACCTTTTGTCTCACTAGGGTGCAGCTCCACTTCGAGAAGGCGGGGTCGTTCATTTGTTTTCTAATGAGGGCGTAACTTGGGAGAACTAAGATGTTCTCCCTTCTTAGGAACGTATCTATGGCCGATATCTAATAAGAATATGCAAAGTACGCCAACTGTATGGAATTAAACTCTTTTTACTGATGGACCAATTAAATTAAGGGAATAATAAGTTCTTCGTGAACTTGAACTTGAACTTTAGGGACCTTCAGGGAAATAATCTAACAGCCATAATATAATATATATATATATATATATATATATATATATATATATATATATATACACACACACACACACACACACAGTGTGTGTGTGTGTGTGTGTGTGTGTGTATATACATATATATATATATATATATAATAGAGACAAGTGATTTTTGAAGTGGAAACCTTAGTCGAATAAGGAACAACAACACTAGTCCATATATAAACATTTGTATATTTGTGACAAATATCACAAATATTTGTACATTTGTGACAAATATCACAGCGAAAATAAAAATTAAAACATAAAACTATAAAACTATAAAAAGGGGCTTACCTTTAAGATAAGAAAAGAATAAATGTAAATAAACCCGTTATAAATAATTTATAGGAACATTATGGAAAAGTTTAAAATGTAAAACATTAAAATCTATAAAATCTTAAAAGGAACAAATCAGGTACAAGTTAATTAATCACAGACACAACAAAGGATGGGAAAGAATGAAATATATTTGTTAACGGGCACTAACTTGGTTGGTTGGTAGGTAGGTAAAGGAAATTTTGTTGAAGGATATTGAGGTTATGGAATGGGGTATAATGATTTATATGCGGTTTATGCTTAAAAATGAATATTGTTTCTAAGAGGGGTAGGTCGTGTTTATTGGCTTTAGCAATTATTGAAAAGTTAGACGATTTAATTAGGTAGTCTAACTGATGGGAGTCGGGACGTATATGTGATTCGGAGGGATTCTCAAGTCTGTTATTAGTACGGCTACTAATACCCTTGTGTTCATCGATACGAATTTGGAGTTGTTGTTGTTGTTTTTGTTGTTGTTGGTTAGCCGATCAGCCCACCCTGGTCGAGGAAGCCGGCGGCATGCAAACAGGGTGGTCCGGAGTGGACCAGAGGGTCAGCTTACTAATGATGTTGTATTGTGTTCTATGTTGTGCTAGAGCGGTACAGTCTGTCATAATGTGTTTAATTGTTTGTGGTGTGTCCTGGCACAGGTGGCACGTGTCGTCTGTGGAGTTGTCTAGTCTGTGTTTATATGTCAGTAAGTTGGGGTGCTGTCCACATCGGAATCGTACTAAGTTAACTCGATCTGATCTACTCAGGCTGGTCTCTGACCTGTCAATGGGTGGCGGCTTCGCACCTAGGACCGCATTCGGACCGAGTCGTGTCAGTGCTTTGTGGGTTAGGTGTGTGTGTGTGTGTGTGTGTTTTCAGTACTGTGTGATGTCTGTGGGGCGTGGTATGGAATGGAGTATCTGGTTATAATGTCTCTCTGGTGTTACCTTTATGGTGCGAGGTGTTGGTGCATGATTGTACATGTAGTGGCAAGGGTGTTCTGGGTTAGTTGTCGCTGCTGCCATGAATTGTGTTCCCCTCATATCTAAATGTTCCCTAACTTTCAGTATTTTTGTTTCTGTGTGCAGGTGTTCTATTGGTGTTGTTTGAGTACATCCTATAATGATACGAAGTGCGTTGTTTTGTGTTGTCTGTAAGGTGTTTATGTGTGTGTTTGAGATAATGGGTGCCCAGCATGGGCTAGCATAGTCCATAACTTGTATATGAGTGATGTTGTTTCCTGCTGGTGTCCAAAGTTTGTGCCTGTTTGTACCCTAAGCGTGTTAAGTCTTGACGTACATTTGTTTTTAATGTCCTGAATGTGGTTTGCAAAAGATAATGATTTGTTGTATGTGACTCAAAGTATTTTGGTCCTGTGAGTGTGTGGAATGTTGGTGTTGTTTAGTGTAATCTGTGGAGTTATCTGGTGTTCTTTTGTGTTGCTTGTTAGCAAGGTGATGGTTCATTTTGTGGGTGCTACTTTGAGTCTATTGTGTGTGAGCCAGTCTTGTATACTGTTTACGTATGTTTGTACGTTATTTGTAGTGGTGTTGATGTTGTGGGTGGATGTTAGAGTGATGTCATCTGCATATGATGATAAGGTAAGCTTGTTATCTATGGGTGTTGGAATGTCATGCATGTATAAGTTGAACAGTGTTGGTGAGAGAACAGAGCTTGAGGGACATGTGAGTATCTTCCTGAAAGATAGTTGCTCAGCCACCTTTTGGTGTTATTGTGCATGTTTGTTTTGAGTATTTTGTTTATGAGAAGGAAGCGTGGGATAGCATCAAATGCTTTACTAATGTCTATTGTTGCTAACAGCGTACGTTGAACTGGTCGTCTGGAGTTGATGCCATCCATAATGTGCTGCGTGAGGTTACTGAGTAATGTCGTGGTTGAGTGGTGAGGTCTGAATCCATGTTGAGTAGGCGATAGTGGTATGTGTGGGTTGGTGATTTGTAAGATTAGTCTTTCTGTTACTTTGGAAGGTGTGCATAGTAAAGTAATGGGTTTATAGGAAGCTGATTCTGTTGGATTTTTGTCTGGTTTGAATAGTGTAATAATTTTACCTTGTTTCCATATGTCAGGAATAATAGAGTGTTGGTATTAATATGTGTTGATGTTTGTGAGAGCTAGTATTCCCTGTGGGGCCCAAGTGTTGAAGTTGTACGTTAGATATGTTGTCTGGTCCAGTAGCATTCGAATTCTTAATGTTTTTGATGATCTTGGTGGTCTGGTCTGTATTGAAGTGTTTAATGGTCGTGTCGAATCTGTAGGTTTTCTTGTGTCTGGCTGTCACTGGGGGAACACAACTTTTGGTGACTTAGATGTTAAACCTGTTTCTGGGTATATTGAGGTCGCTGATTCTAAAAATGACATTAGTTTTTCTCCATCAGCTCTGCTTATCAAGATATGATATATATCTATATATATTTCTATATATTGTATATAATATTATATAATTGCTGACTGGCAATCACTGTTGTTGTCAATTGAATACAAAAGTATGATGAATGTCAGCAAAAATAGTGTATTAACATCAAACAAGCATAAGGTACGAAAAATATTTCTTAAATTCAAACAAGCTTGAGACACGAACGGCAAAAAAAGTTCTTTCATTGAGACATCTCACATAAACCGCGTTTCTGAGATTTCTTGCGATGAGATGTGCCAGGACATTCGCGTTGGATGCTCCAGCAGTAATCTGCCATCATGTGAGTATCCCATCGTCCGCGGTACCGTTCTTCCATGGTCCTTAGTTCTTGGTGAAATCGTTCACCCTGTTCCTCGCTTAGATCACCGAGGTTATCTTGGAAACGATCCAAATGACTGTGGAGGTAATGCAGTTTGATGCTCATTTTACAGTCAAGTTTACAAAAAGAAGAGAGCATATTCTCCACTAGTTCACCGTAGTTATCGGCCTTATAGTTCCCAAGGAAATTCTTCACAACCATACTAAACGATGACCACGCACGTGCCTCAATGTTGTCCATTGAATCTTGGAAACGCGGGTCTTTCATGAGTTCCCGGATTTGCGGTCCATCGAAAATACCTGCCTTCAGCTTTTCCATGCTCAGCGCAGGAAATTTTCTACATATGTAGTCAAAACACGTCCCATCTCTGTTCAAAGCCTTTATAAATTGTTTCATCAAACCTAGTTTGATGTGCAGTGGTGGCAATATGATCCTTTCTCCGTCAACCAAAGCTTCTTTGATGATATTTTTTTCTCCAACCACCATGTTTTCTCTCAGAGGCCACTGTCTTCTCACCCAGTGTTCATCTTTAGCTCTACTGTCCCAGAGACATATAAAGCACGGGTACTTGGTGTACCCGCTCTGCAGGCCCAGGAGAAAATTCACCATCTTCAGATCCACACAGATCACCCATTGGTGGTCTCGGTATGATATCTTTTCTAGGACTAGGGCGACTGTCCCGTGCTCTTCTCTCATACCGACTGAGTGACCAATTGGGATTGATCTGTATCTGTTGCCGTTGTGTAGAAGAACACATTTTAGGCTCCGTTTGGAGCTATCTATGAATAACCGCCATTCACTTGGTGTGTATTCCGATATGCCCATTTTCATCAGCAATCCGCGCACATTGTTGCAGAAAACTAAATCGTTCTATTTTGAGAAGAAGGGCAGTAAATCCTTTTCTCTGTCGCGATATAACGTGATTTTGGTTCCCGGCAGCAGTAAATTTTTTTCTCCCAGCCTGGAAGCTAACAATTCAGACGATTTCTTCGAAAGACTTAAGTCCCTTATGAGGTCGTTTAATTCGTGTTAACTAAAACCTTCTGCAACTGATGACGGTCCTTCGAAATCACTGTCATTTTGCCCACATATGCTTTCTTTGTCAGTAGCAGATTCATCATCTTCTTGAGGGAGCTCTGGAAGATGGCTGAATGATGGGACAGGTATCTCATCTGAATGTGAAACAGGCCGTCTAGCTGAGTCTATGTCAGGATACGTCCATTTACTCCGGTTACGTCCATTGATGCCCTTTATATTCACCAAACAAAAGTAACAGTTATCACTGTGGTTTCTCTGTTCTCTCCATACCATTGGTATACCAAATTTCAGGCACCTCCTCTTTCCGTTGGTCCATTGCCGCAGATGCTCCGTACACGTTTTACACACAACATGAGGAGCCCATGGCTTATCTTGGTCCCCTAGTTGTACTTTGAAATAGGCAAAATAAGCTTTTTTCACAAAATCAGTAATAGTTTTTCTCTGTTCAATGAACGTGTACTCTCCGCAGATAAAACAAAACACATCTGGATGATTTAAACACTTTCTTCGTGATGAAGCCATGTCAACACCTGTAACAGGAAAGAATTCTCGTTAGTACATGTACAATACACATGCAAAACAGCAACATCAGCAAAATCATAGCTACAATTTAATTATACAAATGCATTTAGATTTACGAGCAACTCATAATACCGTTCCAGAAGGGTAATAAAGTAGGTAATGACGTATGCAATACCTTACCTTATGAACCTTATGTTGTTTCGTGTGTTGGTCTCTCTTCACACGGAGGTCAAGCTGGTGGCCCCGCCTCTAGGTCTGGCCTGGTGGAGGAGCGAGTTACTTTCTTGCGCTCTCCACCGTACATAGCCAGGCACGCCCGGCTCATCTGGTACTGTCCTGAGCCAGGCATCCAGTCTTTTCTTGAAGACTTCAACTTTGACCCCCGTTACGTTTCTGAGGTCCTTAGGAAGCTGGTTGAAAAGTCTTGGCCCCCTGACAACCAAGCTATTTTCCTTCAGGGTTGAGGAGGTCCCTTGTCGTGCTTTTAATTCGGGAACACTACACATTCTGCCTTTCCTATTTTCCAGTGTTGTTTGAATGGTAATTGGGTTTAGTTTTAGGTTTGGTACCAGTTTTTCGATCATTTTCCATATGTAGATTATGATGTACCTCTCTCTTCTTCTTTCCAGTGAGTACAGATTTAGTTTACGTAGTCTTTCCCAGTAGTTGAGTTCTTTGCAGCCATCAATCTTGGCTGTGAAATGCCTTTGCGTTTCTTCTAGTTTATTAGTTTCTTCCTTTTTATATGGGGACGTCAAAACTGAGCAGTATTCAAATTTTGGTATAATCAGTGTTTTTAGCAGGGGAATCATTACTGTCCTGTCCCTTCTCTTGAACGTTCTTAGAACCTGTCCGGCGACTCTTTTTGCTTTATTTATCGCTATCTGATTTTGTGGTTCGAATTTCGCATCATCTGTCATTATTATCCCGAGATCAATCGCTTTCATGCTTCTCTGAATTTCCTGTCTATCTGGAGCATAATATGCAGTCTGTTTAAGTTCTTCTTTTCTACCATATCTCAAGAGTTGAAATTTCTCGGCGTTGAATGACATGTTGTTGTCTTCTGACCATTTGTATATTTTGTTCGTGTCCCTCTGCAAGGCCTCCACGTCATGTACATCGCTGATTTTTCTGCTGATCTTTGTATCGTCTGCAAAGGATGTTACTATACTATTGCTGTTTACTCCGCTGTCTATGTCTGTTAGCATGATAATGAACAGGAGTGGGGCCAGTACTGTCCCTTGTGGTACTGAGCTGCGTACTTCCGATTCTGATGATGATATACCTTGAATTTTGACGACCTGCAGACGATCACTAAGGAAGTTGTAGATCCATTTTCCCACTTTGCCTGTTATTCCCATGTCTTTAATTTTATGTCCTATTATACCAGCAGCTCAAAAACTAGAGCTGCTAGAACAAAATGGATGATATTTTCTGAATCAGTGGCATGAAAATATCCAGAATAAGGTCTAAAATCTCAGGCACCAAGAAAAAACCTTTTTTTGTTCCCCAATGAATTATTGATGATCTGATTAAATGTCTTGAGTGTTGTATTGATGTTTACGATGGGTGTGCTGTTTAATGTGGTGAATTGTTCCTCAGTCTGTATTTTGAACTGTTCCCAATCAGCTTTCTTGTAATTTCTGTAAGTGTGCCTAAGGCTGGTGGGGCAGAGTGTAGAACGTGTTGTAATGATGATGGGCAGGTGGTCTGATGACAGTTGTTTTTCTGTTCTTCAGTGTGTATGTGTTGCTAATGAGGGGGAACAGAACGTTTTGTATGGGGAAGAGTTTGAGTATCCTGCTTGATGTGGTATGTGTGTATGTTCTTCTGTATTGTTAAGAATGAAGAGGCTGTTTAGTTGTGTGGCTATGTTGGCGCCTCTGGTGTTGCTTTGGTTGTGCAGGTACCAACTAGTGTCTTTAGCGTTGAAGTCTCGAATTTGGAGTTGGCGTGCAGTCATGCCAACGTACGACGATTTGCGATCGTCACATGTATATTTGTAAATGACCGATGGGCATAAGGGCTTTGGAATTATATCTTTAAATTTGAAAAAGCAGTGTAATTTACGTTCTAATGTGTAAATACATTTATCAGAAATTTGCGGATAAAATCTACTGATAAGTTTACCAATTTTCCTCTTCAACACAAGACTTTCGGGTCCACAGTAAGGGATTTAAAATATATAACCTTCTTCTGTACTGTAATAACGACGATTTTAGTTTTATTAGAGAATTTTAAGTTCATGAATCTTTTTATTACACCATCAATAAGTTTAGAAAGGAAACCATTACCTAGTAAGAACTTTTTAAGGAATTACAACTCGGCATGAGGAAGATAGTTCGAGGAAATCTCATTTGAACGGCAAAGAAGGGTAAGAATAAGATTACCTTTGTACTTGAGTGGTGCGAAACTGTCAAATTTCATTCCCAAGCCTGTGAACGGGGGCTTACGAAAACTGATGTTACGAAGTGATTATTGCTACGAGTAATATTTATGTCCAAGAATGGCAAAGAATTCTCGTTTTCTGTTTCAGAAGTGAGTTTGATGTTACTATTTTTTGAATTAAATATTGACGAAAAAGTTCAATATCGTCGGAAGATTTAAATAGAAAAAAACAATCGTCTACGGAAGGTTCTGTTTAACAGAACCGTGAATTTTACGTTCAAATGCTTTTAATTGGGTTTTTATCTGAAGGAGATTGGTTTTAATTCTAGCAGGGGGTTACAAATTGATGAAAAGGTCCGCGTGTCCTTTTAAAAATTTACCTTCTGCAAGCTTTTCTATAACAACAACGGTAGAAATTTTAATGCTAGGGCTACAAGAGTAAATAATTTACAAAATTATAAGGGGAACCATATTTGTGTTTGTGTACGGAGTTATCGGCCTCGTTTAGGTGGTAGTTGGGTCGACCATTAAGCTCGGATTCTGAGCGGGTTTGTTTTTTATGTGAAGGTTCTAGTTCGTTCACGTGGTTGAGGCATTTGCGGCCGGTATGTAGGGTCAGTGCGTCGATCATCAACCGGTGAGGGTGGTGATGGAGATGGTGGAGTTGGAGGAGATGGTGGAGTTCCACTGAGTGGTCCTCTAGAAGGGGTTTCTCCAGGGCCTGGTTCCGATGGGACTCTCGGTCCTGGGACCTCTCCTTGTTCAGAGATTGGCTCGAGTACTGGTGGTATTACGAGGTACCAATCTTCGTCACGGGTAGTGGTTTCCGCGGTGAACACTTCGGTTTTGTGGTTTCTGATGGATTTGTTAATACCTTGATCTTTCGAAGGGTAGGCGGTTCGAATCCCTTGCTCGAACCCCCTGGCAGATGTTTTTTGGGGAAGGTGTTGTTCGGCAGCTATCTTCAGATTATCAGCGTGAATGATCTTTAGTTTGGAATGATCTCGGAAGTCGAGGATTTTGTAACGGTTCTTTCCAAGGATTTTCATAATCCTATGTGGGCCATCCCATTTTGGGTATAATTTGCGATGAGTACTTGGCGGTTTCATGCTCTTTATGTAACAGCGCAGACCGACGATTATAGTCAGTTGATGGGGATGACGCCTATGTTGCTCTTGTCCATCTGTTGGTTCCGTTTGTCTAGGGCATATCGGATTATATCAAAAATTTTGAAAGATCATTCAACTAGTTGCAGATTTGCTTCTGCCATCTCGGAAGGTGTTAGAACTGTCGGGTCGACTTGATCAGGCAAATCAAAAGGTAGCCGTTTGTCGTAGTGATATAGGACGAAATGAAGGGTGTCCCCGATGGACACGTTATAGCCGTTTTTGGTGGCTGTTTGCACCATGGGGAGGGAATCATTCCATGTACGGGAGGATGCATCGACAACATGGCGAAGGGCTTCTAAGATCTTCCGATTGTGCCTTTCCACTAAGCCGTTTGCCTGCGCATGGTATGCAACAATGTGTTTGTTTTTAATGTTACACATGCTACAGAGTGACTCGAACAGTTTGGAAGTGAAATTAAGGGCGTTATCCGAAATTAGGATGGAAGGAGTAGCATGATTTTGGATGACGCGTTCCACTAGGGCTCTTGCCACAGTTTCCGAGGTCTGGTTTGGAATGGCAACTACTTCGCTGTAACGCGAGAAGTGGTCCGTAAATACAATGATGTACTGGTTTCCCTTTGATGTTTTAGGAAATGGTCCTGGTATGTCCATTCCAGTTCTTTGCCAGGGCCATTCGCATACTGGATATTTATTCATGGGAGCTGTGGACGGTACGTCATCTTTATGTTTTAAACAAGACGGGCATTCAGCGATGTATTCATGTACCTTTTTGTTCATTTCGGGAAAATGGTATCGCTCCAAAAGACTCTTGATGGTGCGATCCGACCCCATGTGGCCATACAAAGGTGAGTTGTGACAAAGTCCGATGGCTATAGTATATCTACGAGATCCTTTGGTAGTTCCACGAGGTCGTTTCCATCTTCGTTCCTAAAATGTACGAGCCCGTCTTTTAACTCTTTCATGCCGTATGAGCGCAAATGAGACCATCAAATTTTATGAGATTTTAGTCATTCTGGAGATACAACACAAGGTATTTTTGGCATGAAAAGTAAACGAAAATCAGGTATGAAAGGGTTAAGTTGTACTGTTCTTTTACCTTCGATGGTTCCTCTTGTTCCAGGCGCGCCGGAAGGTTCTGGGTGTGTTGGTCCTGTTGTTGGGAGTATTGCAGACATTCGTAGTCGAACACAGGAAGAGTTTCTCTCTTATTCACTTGGGTGTCTGGCTTGAGTCTCGGCAATCCGTCTGGAATAACTTGAAGTTTTCCTGGTTTGTATACGATTTTTGCCGCAAAATCCTGAATCCAGTGCCCATCGTGGAAATCCTAAGTATACCAGGGATTCCTATAAAAAGTTGCACTTTGCAAGTTTTAGTTTAAGGTGTGCTTTTCTCAAACGTGATAGCACATTCTGAAGACGTTGAAAGTGTGTTTTTATATCCGAACTATAAACGATAATATCGCCAAGATAGACCAGATCTTCGAAACCTAATACGTTGGAAAGGACCATATTCATCAACCTAAAGAAATTAGCAGGCCCATTTCGGAGTCCGAAAGGGAAAACCTGGAAATCGTAATGGCCTTGATTAGTGGAGAAAGCAGTCAATGCCCGAGATTCGGGACTGACCTCTATTTGCCAATAACGACGCTATATCGAGTGGTGAAAAGAAGATAGCTCTCCCTACGTTCAGAATTGTTTCCTGCATGTTTGGAATGGAGAAACGGTCTGGGATGGTAATGTGGTTTAGGCGTCTAAACTCTATACAAGGGCGAGATATTCCGTCCTTTTTGGAAACAAGAATCATAGGAGCGAACCAGGAACTAGGTGAAGGTTGAATGACATCCTGCTCTAACATGTCCTTGATGTGTCCCTCAATAGTTACTAATTGGGAATGTGGAACCATATAGGGAGGAATGAAGATGGGTTTCGAATTGGGTTGCAGCTTGATTTCGAAAGGAACCAAATTAGTTCGGCCCAGAGGATCTTCTTTTAGGGCAATCACATCTCTATTTCTTATCAGGATATCAAGAAGTGATTTCAGTAGTTTGGGATCCTGTAAGGCTGGTGAGTCCTGAAGGGAGTGCTCCAGACATTTCTTATATTCTTCTTTTAATGCTGAAGAGTTTAACTCTAAGGAACTGGAAACACGATTTATAGTATTAGTGGGGAAATCTGAGTTTATTTCTACTGTGGAAACAGTTCCTATTCTCTGATTTAAAGTTAATTCAATTGGGCTTTTTCATTTGTTTAAACAAACAACAGGGATAGCTGAATTCTGACTATGATTAAGAACTTTGGCAATATGAACATCTCTCTTGAAATTACTTTTCTCTGACTCTAATAGTTTTCCTTGACCGTTTACTACCCTTGCTAGGAAACAAATCTTCTCATAAGGTGCAACTGTTATATGCTCTGTAGGACATATGAAAAATTGTGAAACTGACTGTGGTTCCGTGATTAAATTTTGCCTTCTTGGCTGAAAAATCGTTTCACTTGGATTTCGAATCTCAACTGCTGAGTTAACTAAGACTGGCTGACTGGAAACTGACGGACTAGAGACTGACTAACTGGAAACTGACTGACTGGAAGCTGACTGTGTTGATCCTACTGGATTCAACAACTGGAACTGATTACTCTGGGGGCTGATTTCTGGGGCGGTTGTCCCTCTGGATGCAACCGACTGACTTGAACTGCTATAAACTGGAGTGGGTTTCCTATTTCTTTCTGAAATCCGAACTAAACTGATTCTGTTAGCATTAAGCTGTCTATTATTCTCATGGAGAGGGTGTGTCCTATTTCTACACTTAACTAATTTTCCGGCTGGGTAAATTTTCAATTGATTCCGGTTCTAGAAATCCATACCTAGTAAGATATCTTTCTGAAAGGTGGCGACTGCGTCCACAATACAACATTTTCCGGGATATACCGCGTTACCAACTTCTAACTATAATTTGATTTCCCCGTATGTAGGTATGGGTGTGCCTGTAACTTCTCTGAGTTGGCAGGAAGGTGCCTTACTTTCACAGCTACACAGATTCAGGCACAGTTGAATGAACAACAAGTACTATAAAAAGAAGACTCATAAAAGCTGGTCTCCATGGCAGAGTTGCTGTGTTCAAACCATTACTGAGGAAACAAAATAAGGCTAAAAGATTGGAATGAGCAAGAGAATATCGAAGAGTCTGAAAACTTAAAAGAATATAACTTCTCTTGGTTCTCTCTGGGAGAATGTAGAAGAATGCTGGAACGGCAAAGCACAAGATGTTATCCAGAAACTTGTCGAATCTATGCCTCACAGAGTGAAAGCTGTCATTAAAGCAAAAGAATGTCGTATCGATTAATTATTAATAAGATTATGCCATTAAAATGTTAATTTCTGTACTAATTTATAATAATTACATTTAGAAGCAAATAATGTAACAATAAAAAATCCAATTTTGTTGTAATAATCATATATATTTCTGCAATTTACAATAAATTGGGTGATTCTAAGGTGGACGCAGACTTTTGAACGCCACTGTACGTTCCCTTTTTTTAACCCTACGTGGACAACTGTTGCAAATTTATAACCTTTCATATACATGCATTTATAACTTAACCCTAGAGAAAATTCTGTCCATAGAGGGTTAAAATAGACGGCTATCGAATGGATCCCTTCTCCACTGCTCATGTCTGTATTTATGATAAGTGCGCCGTAGTCTCTCATGATTGGAAGTTTCAGCGTTTCATTCTTCGCAAACACGCCAATAAATTTAGTGCGTGTGAATCGGTAACTCTTCATTACTCTCTGGAGTGTAACCGTGTCCATTTTTAAAAGTCTGTGACTACACCCCTAAACCTGTCAACTTCGATTAGAGCTTGCGACTCAAGATAAACTACTACACTAATAGGGGCGACTAGCGGTTTGTCGAACTCTAATCTAACTGAGATATTCCCGCTCTGCTGTGGGCTTATGTGGGTACTTATACTCCCACTGAAGTCCAAGGAGAGGAATTCATTCAGCGTTACACCGATTCTTAATCCGTTGCAAGTACGACACTATGCGTAAGATTGCTATACACTCTCAAGCAAAGTGAAAACTCGTCATCTGTAGAATAACTTGTTTCCAATGTCCCACCTAAAGCTACCCCGTCGACATACAGTTACATTTTTAAGGCTGAAATTTTCGAATTTAAATGTGGGCTTTTTGTATTTTCCATTTACAGAAGCGTGCTCCTGCATTTCAATTAATATCCTTTTAGGCAGAGCCCCGAAAGCAACATTTTCTATTTGCTTGGATGTTAAACCTGAAGTTACTGTGAACATCTTAGCTGAACTCTATTAATTGGGTATTTCACTGTGGCCTGTATTAAACAAATCTCAGGGCTTGTACGGGTGAGCTTTAATTTCATATCGACCCCATTCACAAGCAACTTCTCCTGGAATGTGAAATCTGTTTGGAGGCGTCCGAAGCAGTCACATATCCTCTTTTCAGAATTTTTAAACTTGTTCTTTATACTACTTTCATCTTTAGCTTGATAATAACCTTCTTTTGAAAAGTTGAGGACATTTTCCAGGATCGTAGGTGGTAGTAGCCAGACCCTGCAGAGATGTTGACCTGATTTAAATACACGTCACACTGGCTGAATATGGTGTGTAGAAAGCTCTTCTCTGGATATACAACGTAGTCGTTTTCGCAATCCGACCCATCTGATTGCGCTATTCGTAGTTTAGCATAAATGTGCACTCAGCTTGGGTTAAAAAGTAAGGGCCTGAGCTCGGGAACACGAACTCTATAGGAGCACTCGGCGAGCTAATAGTGTTTAGCGGATTAACTGTGATAAAGTCACTGTACTATATAGTTATTTGTATCGGGGGCATGTCAAAGAGGGCCAGCTCCGATTTACAACATTGCGAACTAGATGGATGGATGAAACGTGCCATGGCGCGCCAGAAATATCATAGTGACACCTCTTTCATCAAGTAGCAATCAACGTATGAACCACGAGCGCAACGTCCTTAGCTTATATCAGTTAAAAAAGTGATCAACCATAGGTTTCATGCGCTTCGAACATTTCTTTTTTTATGACCTTTTACGTTTAACTCTCCGAGTTGGTAACCCCCTTCTTCTTCCTCTGTACAGTGCCCTTCTTCTTTCGGGTTTTATTTCCGCCACCACGCATTTTTCTCTTTGCATCTTTGACAATTTCGTCCCGTGTACGTTTTCAATGCTTTTTTAGACCTTTTCGGGGCTTAGCCCCGGCCATTATGTCTTCTACCGTGTTAAGACCTGACTGTATCGCTTTTCTGCCGAGATATCTGACAGCTCTTCAGCAAGAGGACATTCGTGCACAGTATAGTTGAAAAAATGGACCCAATCCCGCTTCCGCGCTGATATCTCACCCCTCGGTAGACTGAGAATGGCCTTTGGGTCATTCTATCGCAGTAAGACGGAGGTGAAGCTTCATTGTTAAGATCCCGTCACCGAATGGAAATCTTTTCCCCTCAATCGTTCTTGTATTTACTGAGATTCTGGTTAGTAGATTAGTTGCGACTTTGACATAATGAGGCTTATCGTAAGGAATGCTCCAGCTCTTCCCTTTATGATTGGGAATGTGGGCGATGCGCAGCAGTCTCGCCTGGGTATCCCCAACAAACTGATTTTCCCCGAGGGAAGGTCTCCATCGTTCAATTTCTCCAATTTTAGCTGATACAATAAGCTGCACAAGTCATGTTGTGACTTGTGAAAAGTACCTCTTTAGAAGGCTAGTTCATATCTGCCCACGGTTATAATTTTGAACAGTGCTCTGTCTTTACTATTTCTGTTAGCCTTCGATTTTAGAATCAAAGTATGTACCGGGGTATCTTTGTTTACGATTTCGTATACTAAATCAGATGTAAAATTTGAACTTTTCCAACTAACATTTAAGTCACTCACAATATCATCGGCTGTCATAATGACTCGGCCCTGTGTTATTTCTGTAGTGCAGTACTGGGCCTCCCCACTCAGGGCGGAACGCATGGTATCGTCCTGAGTTAATCCGGCCTTTTCACATTCATCACGGTTTCTAAGAATCATAAAAACGGGCTTTCTTGTCAGTACTTAAAAACTTGGTGGCCAATTGAAATTCGAATATTCCAACCTCATATGATTCACGACCCAATTCAATGGGCCCATACAGTTCTGTTATAAAGCTGGACAGGGTATTGTTAGGATGTACAGACAGAGAAGAAGAGGATGGGAGTGTGACGTAGAAGTGGCTAGGCGCCATGTTCTATACTATTTAAGCTTCATTATTGCATCAGCTTTTATATAGGTGTTGAAGCTTTCTGGGTACCCTAGCCATTTTACCAGGTACATTTTTCTCTTTCCTGAACCTTTTATTCCTAAAATTTTTTCAATTTTAAACAATTTTTTCCTAAATTAAATGTCACTTTCTGCAACTTCTCACCATAAAAATCACCTCCAATTTCTTCCCCATTCAAATCTTCAACGTAATACAACATCACTTCGTCTTTAGGCCTCATAGCTCTAACTTTAAAAATCTCACAAGTCCAGCCTTGTTCAAATCCTTTTGCGAATTTATTCCTCGAACGCGACAGTCTAACATAACCATTGATTTTGAAAGCACAGAGCGTGGTGGTGCTTTACGATTATCTTTTTTCACCTTACGCTCTGTATGGGTACTTCTTTTTAAAATTTCTTTAGGTGATGTACCAATAGTTCGGTGGTGTGAACGGTTGTAGGATGAAGCCCGCGACTACTCTAGAATGTATATATATCTACAGGGTGATTCAAAAGTCAGGTTACATAGGGCTTTTCTGTTTCTTTGCAGGTAAATGAGTTATGAGATGTTATCGAAGGGGGAGCGCATTGATGTGATATTCCTAGCTGGCTGCACAAGTGCATTGCCGTTAACGGTGGCCATATCGAACATGTTATAATGTTATAATGTTTCAGACCAACAAAGACCCTAGGATCCACTCATGGCTGGTCTACCAAACTGTGTTGGTAATTGTGTATGTCCTCCGTGGTGGCGGAGGGGACCTACAATTTTACGTGGGTTCCGAACCAGAAGAACATAAGAAATTTATGTAAAAACTGCCTGTACATTGGCAACGACCAATTTTTACGAAATTAAATAATTATCAATTTAAAACTAATTAATTGTCGATTTAAAACTAAAGATAGAATCTCTGGATCCAGAGGATCAAGTCATAATAGACTACTATCCACAAATATGTTACACTCTATATCTATTTATAACCGACATGTAAATATATCAGATCCAAAGGATCCAGTCAATTTAATTACGGTATCCATCCAACCAAAAATAAGTCACGATCCATATCGATTGCGGAACAAGTCAAAATTTACCACCATATACATTACAATATATATACTTAGGAGGAAAAGTGTAGGTGTGGCTGTAAAGACTGTACAGTAATGTAGAAATGTGTGTGCACCCATTTTGGGTCTCCCATTTAAAGGTGTTTGTGGGGCAAGTGAAGATCATGAGTTTTTCAATACCTCACAGTACTATCGGGGGCACCGCTCGGCAGAAGAATCTCTTTAAATGGGGTGTGTAAGGACAGAGAGTATCCCCTAACCCAAGATGCTGCCTCCCTATATCCCACAACACTTGTGTTGAGCTGTGGGATCTATGCCCACAAAGCCTTAATTTTACTACCTTAAACTATACCCAATCTTTCAACATATGCGTCTAATCGATTTTTAAACATGTTTATAGACGTGTTACTAATTACTTCTACCGGCAAACTATTCCAGCTATTTATTATTCTGTGCGTAAAAATGTTTTTGGCAACTGTTGTCTCGAACCTTCTACTTGTCAACTTACACCCGTTATTTCTAGTCCTATTATATTGAGATATTTTGAAAAAGCTATCTCTATCTACGTTATCGAACCCATTCATAATTTTGAAAACCTGGATTATATCACCCCTTAGCCTCCGAGTCTCGAGTGTAGTCAATTTTAACTCCTTAAGTCTATCCTCGTACGACTTTGACCTAAGCGACGGAATCATCTTAGTTGCTCGTCTTTGAACTCTTTCGATTTTGTCTACATCTTTGCGCATATGTGATGTGACTATTCCCCTGTATCATTACATAATACAGTATTTCCCTATGTAACCTGACTTTTGAATCACCCTGTATATTTGTTTTTATGTGTGAAATAACGGTGCATGCGTTCCTTTATGGTACGCTAACTCTTTCGGCTAAAGATGCCTTATGTATAGATTTGATAATGTAATAACTGATATTAAACTCTGCCAACATGTTCTGAAAAGCTCGACTTATAAATTCTCTCCCCATGTCCGTACAAAAATAGCCAGGAATCCTGTTTTCTTTCAACATAACGCTTTTGCGGCTTTAGCAACTGTTTCAGCCGACTTATTTTTCAGTGGAATTAGCAATAAATATCTGGAGAATACATCTATTATCAATAGAATGTATCGGTAGCCGCCATTATACACCGAATACCTTTGCATATCTGTTAAATCAGCCTGCCAAATCGAATCAACCGAGGCGGCTACTGTCTTGGCGGTTTTAAACCTTCTCCTCACCGGTTTATGAAGTATATTAGCGTCCTGCTCACGCAAAAACCTCTCAACATCTTTTTTCTCTATTCCTTCATTATAAACGCCTCTGGACAGCCTATTAAGATCCCCGTAGGAGGCTGGGTTAGAAATGTCATAATAACTTTTTTTTAATATGTTAGCCATTTGCGTATTTTAAAGGTGCGCGGGTAGGGTTGCGCGTTGCTGCTTGGTCCTTTCTTCATTCTCTTCAGAGATGTTACCGCCGGAGGCGAAGGCGTGTTCAGCTGTGGGAAATGCTTTGCGTTGCGTGCGTCAAGTCTTTTAACCTGTTCTGGTTACCTATCAGTGTTTTTGGGATGTTTATTTGCTGTAGTCTCGCTTTAATATGCTCCCATCCTGCTGGTGAGGGCCTATCCCACTTTCTCACCAAATTATGTACGATATCAATGATGTTCGAACCTGTAACTTTGACCCTTCAACAACAACCTCACCTGTATCGGACCATTGTATAATGGGATCCTCACTCAACAGATTATAAAGACTTAGTTCTATATTCCTCAATGTATGAGGGAGACTATTTTTTAATACATGTTGGAGATGCTGCGGACTGCCACCGTTGTTCTGCACTTGTTCAGGTTCGCTATGAACAGTATCGCCCCCATGTTTGACAACTACGGGGAACTCCACGGGTTTCTTATAATTTTCGTACTCATGAAGAAATTTCTGCAGAGCTTCTTTGTATAAGATTCTTTTCTCATCAAGAGACTTTTCACTGTTTAATAGGTCTACCAATTCGCTTTCCATTCTTTTAAGCCTGCTTTAACGGGTTCTAGAACCGTATCTGGACTCTGTGTTTTCGTAGTGAAGCGTACACCTCGTGTGGAATCACAACTACTTTTTTCATTATATTAAACTAGACAGTAAAGGCCCCAAACTTGAAAATAAGATGGGTAGGAATGAACCCCTTCTTTGTATAATAATTCGCTTTTTCTTCCCCACAGTTTGACTTTTACGAGCGAGGACGTGTATTATGTTCTTGTAACGACGTAAGCGAGACTTCTGAGAGGGCTTCATTAGTACATTGCATTTTATGTTAAGAGAGATTTCGCAGATACATTTTAAAAAATCGGTGTGAATATTTTTAACAAACAGATGTTGGAGAGTACGTGGCAACCGGTGATAGATTTTCATTAATTTACGGTATTTCTTTAAACTCTTTGTCATTCTGGGATATTGGGATATACACCGTTTCAGTCTCGTTTGGGAAGATATTCGTTCTTAGAAGCACCCAAAACGTGTTTCGCGGGTGAAGGTCACAAACCAAATATCCGTAACGTTGGCTTGTAGCTTCTTTATAAACTTTCAAAAACTCCTTACGCTGATTCATGAACATTTGCTTGGCTAATACCCCAATTTGTACCACGTCTCTACGTTGTGCGAATAAGACTAGATATTGTGTATTTAGCGATACATCGCGCATGTATCTATTTTTGAAAAATAGATTCTGATTTATGAAGAATACGCTTATGGTAAGATGGTGAGAGAACACTGTAAATGTTTCGGCAAACGTTTTATCAAGTTCTTGCATGAGATCGTCAATCACAATGACCGTGTGCTCATTACCCTTTATCGAACTAACATCATAAACACCTCTGTGGAACAAAATATCATCTTGGTACTCGTTAAATACGGGCTGGTATGTCGAATAGCACCATATGACTTCATGCACAAAATTTGAGAACAGTTCGGCCTCATCTTTAATGATTTTAAGCATAAACACGGTTTTGCCAAGGTCAGAAGGGCTAGATATAATGCAAGTAGAAGGGCTCGTGAACCTGAATTTTTCTACAGAATCCATCTCTAACACGTCACACTCTTAAGTGGAACATTTACAAAATATAATCAAATTTTAAGCGATGCTCCTTATATTCTACAGTCCTGATTTTCTTCTTCCCGGAACCCCAGCAACTGTGGCACCCCCACTTGGCAATTCGAAAAGAAAGCGGCTGCATGACAACAATGACAGTGTTCAAATACCTTCCACGTCAGGCGTAAAGCGCGCCCCGAGTGCGTCGGTTGTTAGACCCACAGTAATAGATCCCCAGCCCTTTATGTCTTACGACACAACCCCTACAGTAGTTCCTTTTACAAATAAAACTGTGACCCCCTTATTCATATTCAGTGCCACCCATGTCCTCCACAGCAACATTTCATTCTGTAGACAGTAGCATAACATTCGAGCTGATGCGCACCGCCACTCCCACCCCAGTCCTGATTAGAAACCGGTACGTAGTCAGGGTCGACCTACGAGTCATGTATAGCAGCGGTGTTGATCAGGGACTGCTGCGTGTAGTTGAACGTAATGTGGAGTAGGGTGGAGCGAAAAATACTTTTTTTCTAGTATGAAGTTCTAATAGTGATTAGAAGTTGCATTTAGTGGACGATATATACCTGCCAAAATCTGAGTTCATTTGTTTAATATTTTCAGCTGCCACCTGCCACCAGGGGGCTACAGTTAACACAATTTTGGGTAAAAAGGAAAAAAATGCTTCTATTTTAGGTTTATCAAACTATTATAAAATTTTATCGTAGAATTATCTAATAGTTTGATTAAGATTCTTAAATGATAAGAATTCGTTTTGTAAAAATGCCTTTTCATATGCTTAATATCGTCAGCTGCCACAAGAGGGCTGAAGTTAACTTAAAAATGACAATTAAGTATGATTCTGTATTTACTTGAAAAAGGGAACAGTAATAAATTAGGATGTCTCTCCTCC
This sequence comes from Bathynomus jamesi, assembly GCA_023014485.1. Lineage (NCBI taxonomy): Eukaryota > Metazoa > Arthropoda > Malacostraca > Isopoda > Cirolanidae > Bathynomus > Bathynomus jamesi. Next base: position 352,159 of record JAJOZX010000200.1, on the reverse strand, counting down.
TTTATACTGGCTTGAGAGAGTTAAGAAACGTTATTTCGTGCCTTAGCGGAGTTACCACCCTTTCCCCAACCAACCTCCCTCTAGAAAGGGTTCTTGCTGAAGACTATTTAGTAATTTGCTTTTGTGTCAAATTTTGGCTGTTTTTTCCTTGATTCTAATGTAGCACGAATCCAACCGTCTCTGTTTGTAGGTCCGCAGACTGATCCAGCAGCATCTGTAACGAGCTTGACGCATCTCTCTACGGCTTGTGTATGACATGGAAACTGAAATAATTCTGAATGAAGAGTAGTACCATGTTTGATGCATGATTCAATATCATCAAGAGAAACTCCTTTGGTTATCGGTGGTTCTGCTATCTGAAAATCTTGCCACATAATGAGATCTGTATAGTCTTTGGCATAAAAATTTATTTCTGGCACCTTAAAATACCTGATAACATCTGTTTCTTGAATGCATGCCCTTGCTTTTATGATACGCCTAAATCCCAACTGACGCACATGCTCCCTTTCATCAGCTATCATTGCAATGAGAATGTTTTCTTGATTTGCGTAATATGCATTTCGCTGAATGACTGAGTCATGTACTCTCCTAAGCTCTTCACGGAGATACCGGCTTCTTGCAATCATATGCCACATATGTTTAGCACCATATTGGCATAATGGTTTACGCTTTATCTGAAACCACATTGGTGCGTATACCCTAACAATGAAAGTAGCTAATTCTTGTAAATTGCCTGAAGGATTCTCTGTGCTTGCATATAACCGCAGAGTCCTGTTTGCTGTGGTGAGCCACCTTGAATGTGATATATTGCCTGGACTCTTATGACTAAGACTCTTTGAGAATGTTCCACTTGATATAGCCTTGTGAATTTCAAGAAGGTATTTCTGGTCAGTACTTATGTCATCTACATCAACTTCACACATGTCCTCTTGAATTTCAATGGGTTTGAAGTTAACTATGGGAAGCTTTTCACAGTCTGAAAGTGCTCGGCCAATTTCTCCTGAAAATGCTCTTGGTCCAGTAGTGGTACCATCCAAGTGATGAAACAGATGGCGCAATGGAAGTTCATTAAGGTGTAAAAGGCATATCAGCCACTGCAATGGCTTATTAAAGGCTTCTTCCAGTAATCTTATTGTGCCTCCAATACTACCAGTGTTAACCACTGTCGAATCACAGCCAACTGCAACGATGTTCCCTATATCAACATTCCTTTCTTTCAAGCAATTCACTAGCGCTGTGCAAATGTATTTAGCTTTGCCACTGGAAGGTGTCACATGTGCAAAGTACAGAGAGTGTGGTTCAGATATTATGCTGATATGCTCTTCGCGTTTGGTTCTTTGGTGGTTAGAGCCATCACTCTCCTGGACTTGAATCATTGTTTTATCCTTTCTGCCATCAAAGTATAATCCCCGCATGGTTTTTGGCTCTCCTATCTGTTGTAGTTCCTTTCTCTGTTTTTGTCTTTCACGTCTTAGCTTACTTCTGTCTATAATATTCCCTTTGTCTTCGGGAGTAACAATTTTAAGATCTGCCAATACTGCAGAAGCAATAGCAGCCCCAGCTCTGTCCGACATTTTAAATCTATCACAAGTAATTGCTAATGAAGGCAGTGGCTCACGCATCTGTTGTTCTGATATTACATATTGAGTCGAGGTTGTATCTTCCTCATTATCTTCAGATATCTCTTCTAGTTGTTGAAGTTCACTTGTCTCTGTTTCGATTTGTAAGTTGGACGTATTGGTCATAGCAGCACTAGTTGTTTGTGAGGATTCCAGACGTGCTTTTTCCATTTCCTTTCGATGTTCTCTTGCTTGTAATCGTCTTGTGTGTGCTATGTCAATGCTTCCTATCACCATTATTCTGCGTGTTCGTTGGTCATTTAAAAAATCCTGCTCTTTTGGAGGGACTTTCTTACTCTTTTCACATGAGCATCTCCTAAACTCCTTACATTTGCAGGTGCAGATGTCAAACAAAGTGCATTTTGAAGAGTTTTCAAATTCTTCAAGCTGATTTTTGTACTTAGGCTGATCCTTGCGTGACTTGTATGGCTTTAATAAGGACCTGTATTTATCATGGTACACTCGCATCATCTGTAAAACGCGTGTATGTGAAACTATTGGCAAAGAGGCCTTCTTCCAAATATTTTCTACCTTTTTGGAAACTGCCTCTGCTATTTCAGCAAATGAAGGCTCCTTGTTATTCATCTGCTCCTTCACTAAATGTTTGTGAACAGGTAATCTTTCATAATGCAGTTATAAGTTGGTAGTTGCATATCACTCATCTCACAAGGTACTTCAAATATGGCACACTTCATATGTTCTCTAGTGAAATGTTTATATTTAGTATTTGATGCCATAATATTTTTAAGAAAAATTCACAATCACAAAATATCCTGTAACATCAAAACATTATATAATTAATATATATAATATATTTATAAGTATATATAATATATTATATAAATATATAATATATTATAAAATAAACTAAAATTATATAATACATTATAACAAGCATTTTATAATAAAATCAATATTATCTCTATATAAATCACTTTAAAATAAAGTTTTATAATATTCCGATCATATTAAAAAACTCTCCGATCAACTGAGCGACTAGGCCTACTACCTAAGAAGACAAGTGTTAACACACTGTTCTAATGACTCACAGAAAGAAATTCCTTCACACCAAAACCCTCCCCCACAACCCTCCCAAACCCTCCCCCACAACATTCAGTGTAGTCTCAACATGACTCAGTTACTTTAAATTGTGTTAACTTCAGCTCTCTTGTGGCAGCTGAGATATTAAGCATATGAAAAGGCATTTTTACAAAACGAATTCCTATCATTTAAGAATCTTAATCAAACTATTAGATAATTCTAAGATAAAATTTTATAATAGTTTGACAAACCTAAAATAGAAGCATTTTTTTCCTTTTTACACAAAATTGTGTTAACTTTAGCCCCCTGGTGGCAGCTGCAAATTTTAAACAAATGAACTCATGTTTTGGCAGGCATATTTCCTCCACTAAATACAACTTTTAATCACTATTAGAACTTCATACTAGAAACAAAGTATTTTTCGCTCCACCCTAATGTGGAGTTTGCCCTTCAGAGCAGTGAGGGACGTGAAGCCAGGACGCGACTTTCCTTCGGGTTCGGGTCAGATGATGGAGATAGAGATGATTTTTGGGGTAGTAATACCATACAGGCACCTCGCTGCCTTAGATGTGGCGTACATTTTGAATCGTATAATGCATGCCTCTCAAACCAGCACCGTATTCGCCATGGGCAACTTCACGATACATAGAGCCCACGTTTTCCGTGTTGCGGGACATACGGCCACACCTTATACTCTTAACTTCGGCAGTTCTCAAATATTCAGAAGCCACACAAACCTCGATCGCTGTTGCGGATTTATAGCAATAGTCTTGGCTCATATGTTTACTGTACTAAATACGGCCGTCAAAAAAATTCGGTTGCCGTCGGTTGTGCAGCGTCCCGTAAACTGGCCGCAGACTACAAGCTCGAGTTTGACTGTGATAGAGGGCCTGAAGAGTTGAGAAGGGTAGAGCAGGAAATGAATGTTCGTATAGTTGTATTTGGAATGGATGATCGTTGCAGGAATGTATATGTTTGTAAAAGCAGTATGAGAGAGCGTACAAGACTTCTACTTATTTTAGGCTGTCAGGGACAACGTATCTCTCCATCGGCAATATAAGGGCTCTTTACGCGAGTTATGATAAAAGTAAAAAATATGGCAGGCGTCACGATTCGTATAAGCGTTGTCTCGTTTGCGGATGATAGAGTGTAAGGATTACCACATGTTATGCGAGCAGTGTAAAAGCTCCATATGTGAAAGTCGTGTAGTTGAAGCTGAGAAGAGGGACTGTAATATGTGTAGATGCACATTTTTCAATAATAACTGTTTTGATTTCCATAAATCAAATGGTACGTGTAGGAAAATGAGAATTTGCGAGTGCGGCATGTTTCACCTGATGGACAGTTTGGGAAAATTCGAGCATAAATGTGATGAAATTTGTTGTACTACATGTTATGAGATATATAAGGCAGATGTATAAAGCATGTATGTTATATGAAAGATATCAAACCTAAAAATAAACCTTGTATAACTATACTATGATACAGAGACATACACGGATGCTGAAACCAAAGAGGTTATCCCACATCTACTTGTAAGCCAAATTATCTGCAACGAGTACATGAACGTCGAGTGTGATGAGTGTCGCAAATGTGGTAGACGAACAAACGTTTTTAAAACGAGCGCACACGACACCCCCGTGAAACTCTTTGTGTCCTATATTGTCAAGTTAGTGGACCAGTTCAAAAAAATTACTCTGTATATTCTTGCCCATAACGCCAAAAAATTTGATACACAATTCCTTTATAAGGAACTGCTTGAACACGAATCATCAGAGATATTTACAGGCGATCCCTTGAAAAGAGGAAACAAACTTATTCAGATGCAGATGAGAGGTAATGTTCAGTTTAAAGGCAATCTGTTATTCACACCTTGTAAATTAGCCAAGCTACCCAAGGTGATGGACGTAGCCGCCGAGGTTTCAAAAGGGTATTTCCTTTACACTTTCCTCACTCGCGACCCTTTAAATTACGTAGGACCCACCCCCCAAACATTACTTTAACTATGACAACATGCGTTAGTGAACGTGAAGATTTTGAGAGGTACTACAACAGTTTTAATGAACAAAATCCTTACAATATAGCGGCTGAATGTCAGCATTATTGCGTAAATGACGTGCGCGTACTTAGAGTATGTTTCCAAGCCTTTAGAAGGATGTACACAGTACAGTTCAACTGCGACTGGCTACAAGCTGCAACAACGATCGCCTCATTGTGTTTTACTGTGTTCAAGAACAAATTCATGCCGAAAGATACATTAGCCTTTATTCCACGAAACAACCCACGCAGTTATGGGTATAAGGCTATTTACTGGCTCATACACCTACAACAAGATGAGAAGACAGCGTACTCCTTTAACGGATGCTGTTAGCATGGATGCCCACTTCCTGAGTGTAGGATCGTAGGAGAAATCCATGGTAGCTCTCCTGCTGACAGTCTCGCATGGACCCGTACCAGCGATCAACTTATAGGCTCCCAGTTCACTTGCAATGTTTTGTGGGAACACGAATATGATGTACAGATGGCGACAGATGGACAGTACCGCGAAGAAATAAACACAATCAAGCGTTCAATGGTGCTAGACCCTCTCAAATCTGGCGATAGTTTGTCTGGAGGACGCACAAACCCATTCAAACTACTTTCCACCTACGGAGGGCGTGAAACTCCATTACAACGACTTCTGTTCTTTATACCCCTACGTGATGAAGAACAATCCGTACCCCGTAGGCGCACCTGAAAAACTGGTGGGTCCTGCCCTGCCTACCATCGAAGAGTTCTCAGCTAATTTGAACGAGAACTATTTCGGACTTTCTTTCGTAAATGTTTTCACCCCTCGCGACTTATGGATGCCAATCTTGCCCGTCTTTATAGATCACAAGCTCATGTTCTCTCTGTGTGTGTGAAGTGCGCAGAGGAGAACAATAGGGCCTGTAATTAAACAATCAACCAGAAGAAGATCAGAGGCGTATATACAAGTCCTGATCTGTCCCTAGCCATTCGTCACGGGTACAGAATATTGAAGATATATGAGGTGTAGAAGTTTCAGAAGCTCCCCAACCTTTCACACCATATATAAATACTTTTTCGAAGAATAAGGTAGAAGCATCAGGATACCCACGAGAAGTTGAGACCGAAAATGAAAAATCGGCGTATATTCAACGCTACCGTGATCGGGAAGGGATACACCTTCAACGAGGCCAAATTGTGAGGACCCTGGCAAGCCCTTTAGTGCAAAGTTGTACCTAAATAGACTTTGGGTGAAATTTGCACAGGATACAGACAAGGGAACGTCCATCTAGCGTAGTGGTGGCCAACCTTTTTATGTGGTGTGCCACTATTTGACTTGAAATTGTGGAATGTGCCAACTTGAATATTTTAGCGTCCGTACATTATAAAATAAATTATTTTTCAAAATTTGGCTTGTTCATTATAATCACTCGCAGCCAATTCTTCGTCGTCCACCTGCCACTAGAAATAGCTACGCTTGCCACTAGTGGCACGCTTGTCACGGGTTGGCCACCCCTGATCTATCCCAAAGTTATAACGAAGTGTGGGACTACGCCAACGCTCTCAATAAAGAGGTCATGGAGATCGTGAATGTGGGTAATACGTACATAATAAAGTACAACAACACCGAATTGGCTACAGATACATTACATGTTACAAACATACCTGTAGCCAGTTTCACAACAGCATACGCTCGCATCAAACTTTAGAGTCTACTGCATTCTCTTGAACGGAGGGTTCTGTACGCACAGATAGTGTGATATTCACGGAAAGGGAAGGTAAATATATGCCTCCTATTGGAAAATTCCTCGGAGAGTTGAGTGACGAGATCAAGGATGAGTATGGAGATTGTGCCTACGTTGATTCTTTTTTCTGAACAGGACCAAAAACTTACTGGGTACGGTTGAGGGTGGGGGAGGAAATGAAATATATCGGGAAGACTAAAGGCATCACTCTTAACCAGGCGAACCGGCGGATCGTCAACTTTGATTTGCTGAAAGAACTAGTGAGTTTAGAAGATGATGAAAATGAGTGTGACCAACCACTCCAACTGATTGTAGGAACTCATAACTTTCGGGCACAGAAATTGTGGGGCGTGAAGGAGCTTAGGGGGACTTTCGTCCCCTAACCTCCTTCACGATATGTCGTAACACATACTGGAAACGATACCAGGTGCCTGGCACCTATGACACTGTTCCCTTTGGATACCGTGAAGTGTGAATATTTATATAAATAATTGTTATAGTAGAGTTTATTTACTTGTTGACGAAATTTTAGTTTATTTATTTTTCTATTTATTACATGCATTTAATTATGTTTCACCTGGCGTTTCATTTTCTCCTTTGTGTGTGTGTGTGTGTGTGTGTGTGCAAGAAAATCTAAGCACCACCCACTGTATGTTGCTGACCAATAAAAAGAGTCACGTGACTCCTGCTACTAATCGGGACATATCTCTTCCCTGCATACTCAATTGACCCCCGCAAGTACTGGTTCTCAGCTGTATCTTTTTAACTGTTAAAGAATTTTCGCGCAGAAGATAATGGCGTCCAATGATATTGGCCTTTAAGGCCACATTAAAGCGTGCGAAGCATGAGCAGCAAGACGTTAAATACTCTATGGGTGTTTTGGTGAGACCATTGCGGGGTTTCGGGGTTCAGACGATTTAATGGAATATGTTGTAGGATTAAACTATACTAACGAGTACATATATTGTGAAGTGAAAGAATCCACGCTTGCAGAAGAGAAACAAAGGATCTGGGTTGTGAACCTTGTTGGTGATTGGTGTGACAGGAGATATTATACCATGTTACATCACACCTAGTGCGCGTACACTGGGGCGGTGAATGTAAATCTTGTGATTATGGACAGTTTAAAATATTTCTACCACTACTGTACATCCATGTATATCATGACGAGATTGTCAGTGAAATTGTAGCTAAAGGTTTATGTGAATTTTTAGTAGAGTATAGGTATGAGTATCGTTTGTCCAGCAAAAAGGTCAAGTATGGACACATGTTTCTCTCAAATAGATCGCCAGAGTGTTAATAAATGTGCATAGTTCGAGAAAGTACAATGGTGAACATATTTACCCCTGAACGTTATAGATGATGTATGGTGCGCATTCCAGGAAGTGTGTGTGATAAATCATTAGAACCGATACTACTTCATGTATCCCAAGTGGAAAAATTCTCTGAACACCTACCAAGTATAATGGGTTACAAATATTCGGTTGATTCACCAGTGCGCATCGAATCTTTCATGTTGGAACAATCTCGTACACGAATCTGTATTACTAACGCTTGGCGGCGTTCACGAGGTAACCCCGTGTGACTCATACCCACCCCACACCTCTCACCTCCCCAACCACGCGCACGTTCCCTCCGAGTCAAACAGCCCACCAGCAGCATCCTCAATGCAGTATACAACGTGTCCGTATTGAAGTCTGTGCGTGTTTTCAGGCGAAATACATACGCCATTATTTGTACGCTATGCGTAAATTGTGTCGTGAATCCATTCTTTTTACTTTCTTATTTGCCTTTTTAACTATTTGCTCTTTCTTTATTAAATTCCTTTTTATCGTTTATTTCTCTTTACACTCGATTTCACTATACTTTATAAAAACGGGTAGCGTGAGCCGGTGAGGAATTTGCACAATGCGCAGAAACGGGGTATAAATTATACTTAATTTATTGTTTAACTGATTTTTTATTTATACCGAAACACTTTACACAAACGGGGTAATGCGAGGGGGAATATAAAAAAAAACCTTATTAGGCCAACGGCCGTCCGATAACTCAAGATGGGCATTCTCTCGCGTCTCTAGACCCATTTCGGGTGTTGCCAGCTAGCATTTTATAAACAAACAAACATTATTAATTTCTTATTACTCGTACAAACCATAATTACATTTATTATTAAACATTATTAACTTCTTTATTAAACAAACATTATTAAATTCTTATAACCAAAACATTTAATTATTATTAATTCGACATTACTACAATCAAAATACAAACCAATCATGCATTGATATACAGTTGATGTCCAGACGTTTCATTCTCAACAGAATGTTTGAAGTCGTCCGTTTCGGTAAACTGAAACCTATATTAGATGCACGTGTTGCTGATATGCGTTATTTTGACACGGTGCTTGAATACGCGTACACCGTCCTGCTCGATGATTTCACCAAGTGTTGGGACGAACAAGGTGAGAATGGTTTGGAACTGGAACTGCATTTGGAAGGTGCAGACTCCTCGAAATATCATGAACTTTGGTACAAAGGACTAGGACGGTACAGGGTTTATAAACAAAACTCTGGGTGTGTGTGTGTATCTAAGGCGACTGACTGTATTCTCTGGCTGTTTCGACTGGCGAGGGTTCTGAAGCCAACCAGGAAGTTCACATTTTACTTTAAGAATTTGATGTGAGAGGAGGTGTCGCTCCAGTTAGCCTATATATGTATATATAAGTCACTAAAGTAAGGTGGCTGGCTGCTTCCACTCTAAAGAGACTGCCTGACAGCCGATTACGCCGTATGATTGGCTGTAGCATGGCTGGCATCTAGGCCAAATGACAGTGATCCTAAAGCCGTCCAGGAAGGCCTGTGAAGACATGCCTCTGATAACATCTTTTCTGTCTCTCTCTCCTCCTCCTCTCTTTCCTTCTTGCGTTTTATTGCTCTTGTTAGGTTATGTTACCCACTCCCCCTTTGGAGGGTCTAACTCCGGCCCTCTTCATGCAGATACACATACACGTTTTAATAAAGGTTTTACTTTTTCTATACATATATACAAACATACACACGTACGTGCATTCACACCTACATATATACAACTCATATATATATATATATATATATATATGTTTGGGGGAGAGGGGGGTTAAAAGCACTATCTCATCTTGTTGCATGCAATTTTGCAATGTTGCATTGCACTCGGGATTTTTGTGGGTATACTACTCACATCCATTTATACACATTTATACAATAATCATGTAAGAATGCCAGAAACTGGAACAGCAATTAGGCCAGACGAACGTGGACCATTGCTATCATTCCCGGATTATTATTACCAGCAGTATTGGGATTCGAACTTCCGACCTTAGTGTTTTCACTATGCTTATATGGAAACGATGCACCAGACATATTTAAATAGTAAATAATTATATAGTTCGAGTGAAGAACGTTTCTGAGCATCAGTGCCATTTTAGCTCCGAAGTGACACTATTGATCCGGCACTATGACGATGACCAACGCTAACTCTCGTCCGACTGATCTCCGTAATACAGAGCGTCATTGGCCTATCAGAGTTCTTAAACACACAACGGTTGTTGTAAGAGTGTTATTTAATTTCACTACAGAATAAGTGCGAAATTGTACGAATTATTTTATATGAACTTATTTTTTCATATTTAGGTGGAACGGGAATTGAATGATACATTGATCATAAGTTAAGATGATAAAATACTCCAATTTCTCTTTATGAAGAACAAATGTTTTTAATATTCTGGGCCATTCCTACCTCGGAGTATGATTTTTTTTTTAAACTTTAGAAAGTTTTGAAACAATATAATCTTTGTCTTTCACACGATATGACATTTTGCTCAGCAATTAGTGCGTTTTTAAAAAAAATTGCCAAGGTTAATGACTACCTGAATGCATTTAATGTTAACTATATTTTTACCTTCGTATCTGAATTTTACTCAGTATCTGAATTTCAGTTTATTCGTGTTCTCGGCTCTCACTAAGGTTCTCTTAAATCAGCTTCAAAAAGAGGGCTTATATCTTCAATATCTATATATTGTAACAAATTATAATGAATCCCTGCTAAACACATCAACTGGCACACATTATTAAAATTGTCATCCTATATTAATGGCTGTAAAGTTCCATAATAAATTTCTACTTGGGGATTATATAAATGGCAAAAGCAGTTAGTATCCGAAGTAGGCAACCTCATTAATCTGAACTGTTTAAGCATGTTCCAACCTTGAGGTTCTTTACATTTTTGAGAATGTTTGATAACTTGATCAATAACTTTTTCTTGGAGCTCAAGATGATTCTCTTGCTTGTCAGTAGCTCAGTACCCTTGTATGATAAAAATCTAAACAATGAATTACTTCCTTACAGGAATTTCAGTTGAAGTAAAAATCTCAGGAATTAAATCCACCGCTTCATGTTGAACATGTACTTACTCTTCACAACACTAAAGAGACCGTAAAAGTATCAGTTACACCATATATTAGTTTTACCAGGGATACATATGGCGCACCTAATCGCTGATCTTTCTATCTCTGACTCGGACAGTTGAAGCCTTTTTGTTTTCAATGCCTCAAAAACCCAGTTCCTTAATCTGTCTACGCGTCACAATCTTCCATACAACTATCCCTTTATCTTCAACCATACACAACTCAGTCCTTCCTCTCCTGTTAACATTCTTTGCGTTTCTTTTTCTCGTGATCTTTCCTGCAATGTTACCTCACTCTCTCTCTTTACTATCGCTATTATAACGGGCACTGCTCTTCTGAACTCTCTAACTGCATGGCTGCTTCTTTAAGGAGAGCTTGCTGTACCAGACTTTCGACACATTCTCATCCCTTTTCTATCAAACTCTCTAACGCAAGGTTTAATCGGTGTTAAGTCTTTCATCCACTGAGTCAGTCAACTCTGGAACAACATTCTTCAGTTCATCTCTCCCTACCCCTGTCTATGGCCTCCAATCTTTCAAACGCAGTGCGTGCAGACACCTCGTAAACTTTGGACCTGATCTCGTCCCTCTTCTTCGCCTTTTACAGGGAGGGGAGGGGGAGGCGTTTTAGCAGGAATTCGCCCTTTCAATCAAAATCATTTAAATCTTCGACTGTTCTGACTATCCTAGTATCTACTAATTTCATATTCTGAAAATAAACCAATGGTTAATTGTTTGTATAAGCTATGAAATTAGATCTATAAGGGAAGGCTCTAAAAGACTTAACAGCCTGACGTAATGCAACTAATTCACGTTCACTAGTACTACGTTTACATTGATCTTTTGAAAAAGTTATTGAAATGAATACACTGGACTAATTACTCCCATCCTGATTTTGTGATAAGCACGTTCCTGCTCCAATCTCTGAAGCATCTGCGTGTAATTGCAGTGACGGTGCTCCCATCCTTCGATTTGGCTAAGCTAATAAAATGGGACTGACAAGTACCCGTTTGAGTGCATCGAAAGTATTTTAACACTCAATGTTCAGTTAATTTTTTTGCTTACCGGTCTGCTCTGAAAGTTTTTACTAACTCTGAACAGTTACGAATATGCATGCCTCCGGTAGAAATTAGCACAATTTAATTTTACTTTGCTTTATCCTAAAAGCGTAAATTTCTAGAGCAATTAATACTTTTCAAAATATTTCGTGATGCTCTTCAAAAGGATACCACACTCGAGCTCCCAAACCAAGTGGATGCATTTTGCCTCGTCATGACGTCACCGGTTGATTCCTCGCTGTCTCCTTAATAAACCTTCACAAGAGTTCCTTCAGGACCTAGGCAAATTTCACTTTCTTACGTGTCTTAGGATTCACTTTCCCAATTTACTGTCCTGACACAAGATTATACTTCACTGGTCCACCAGGCCTACGGCCGATAAATTTTATTTTCAAGTGACAATCAGGAGAGCTAAACCATTTCTAAAAATGTTGTTTATTTATGAGAGATAACAAGTGAAGAAAAGAACAGCACATTCACAAAGTTCTTACTTTGGGGGGTAAATTTGGGAGGGGGAATGTCTGACTTTTTAAAAAAGCTCTAAAACTGTTCACAACATTTATTTACAAAATACACCCAAGAATAAATGCAAATGATTAAGCAAGGTATTTTCTTCGCAGTACTGGCGCGTACCTCCCTCCTTTGATGATGGAACAACTCTCCCTCTCTCCAAGCGTCGAGCCTTTTTTTGTTGTCGCCTCGGAGAACAACTTTTTCCGATTCCCATTTTGCATTCATCCAAGTTTCTTTTGTTCATCTTCTCGTGAACAGCCTGTGACTAAAAAAGGTCTTAAGTTTCGTTATTCTAAAATTTATAATTAACCATACCCGTTATAAATTGTTACTATACTTAAATGAGCCTATTATTTTAATAGCGACTAGCTATAATGAAAATTACTCAGTTAACTGACAATTTCGCGCATTTTATCTATATCGCGTGTTCGACGTATTCTGGTTTAGAAATGCGCTAATGGTCGAATCAATGGCGCCTTTCGAAAACCGTGACGTCAGTCAGAACAAAAAGGAACGCGACTGGCTGCAAAGTAGTTATATAATATAAGATGGCGCCGCGCAGGCGCATAGTACAGAATGTTGCATACTGAACAACACATAGTCAACACAGCGCAGTCATGTGATGCCCCTCCAATATAGGTAAAGACCCCATAATCCTGCGCAAGGTGCGCGAACAGGGATATCCCTGGATTTTATTCACTCTCCGTAGCTTTTACAGATGCCTGTATTATAAAACACTGACAATTGACAGGAGCGAAGCATTGCCAGCAATGGGGCTGCCATTGTGATCAGAACGACGAATGAATGAAGAGTTGATTTCAATTTTTTATCATCATCATCATTAGTTGTTCGATCTGATGTTTGTGATAAGTTTCCTGGAATGAAAGAATTAGGAATTCATCTCTTGCTACTCCCAGTCACAACAGCTACAGTCACAAGTTCTTTTTCGTCACTGAATAGAATTTTGTATTCTGAAAGAATTCTCCTTCCGCCTGATTATGTGAATGAACTAATGAGCATATCAATTGAAGGACTGGAAGTACCGAACACACGAGAAGCCACCAGAGATGAGCACACTGCATTCGAGAAGTTCATTGACAGGGTTGTGCAAAATTACAAACCAAGAAGGATGTAGATGTAGTACTCCATAGAAACACGAGTTAAATCTAATAAAAGGGTTGTGAAACATTTTCCAGTTTTTGCTATGGAGTCAGATAGCTCACCTTTGCCCTCACGGTCTCTCTCATCGGCCCTCACCCAACCTGAAAATTTGAACACCCCTTCTAATTTCATTTCCCGGGGAAAACACTGTGCGTGGATGAAACGAACGCGTGACGTCACGGATCAAAATGACAATGTTTTTAACTTTCCTTAAAGTTTATTTTATGTTAATTTCTGTTCAGTATTAAAATGTTTCTCATTTTTACAATCCCAGCACGTGCATTTATACTTGGCACTCCAGGTCTTCTGTCATGTAATGGCATTGCTTGCCACGGGTCAAGAAAATCATATAGATTCAGAACGAGTTGATTAATTCGTGTAAAATACGATACTGTGGTCAATATCTGCATCTATGTCCGCAATCATTATTATAAACAGCAATGGGATTAATACTGTACCTTGCGGAACAGAGCTGATGAGTTCTGAGACTTCAGATTTAACTATTTACTAGACCTAATACTTTTTGTTCTTTCGAACAGAAACTGAAATATCCATCGTCCCAGCTTTCCTGTACTCCCTCTTAAGTTTGTGTGCTATAATTTCGTGATCACACTTATGGAAAGCTTCAGCAATTAGTATATTTTACATCTATATTTTGACTTCGACACGTTTCCAGTATTTGGTATTGCTGCTCAAATAAATGTAATAGACATGTTCTTCCCGCCCTGAAACCATGTTGATTGAAGAATTTCTCGTATGTAGTAAGCAAATTTTGTCTCTAATTACATGTTCATATATATATGGTGTAGAGGTTAGCATCGCTGACTACATATCCATCGGCCACGGGATCGAGACCCGGTGACGGCAGGCGGCGTGCAGCAAAACCGAGCTGTTCATCTTTCCACACAAAAATTGGTTGGTAGATAAATGGGTAGCCTAGTGGTTAAAACGCTGAGCTACTGGTGGGGTGGGGTTCGGATTCCACGTTGAACTGCAAGTCTAAGGTGGAGTGACAAGCTTCACCTTCATCAGAATGAACAATTCGGGCGGAAGCACAACCAATGTTACATATATACAGGTATAAATATATACAGGGTTACAGGGTGTTCCAAAATGAACATACCAAAAACAAATACTTGCCGTTTCATTTTTACAGATATCAAAAAATTTAAAAAAAAGCATGAAATTAAGAAAGTTTCGAATTTTCTTAAATTATTTACATTTAATATGTAAAAAAAAACGTAATTAAAGATTTTCATATGAAATGTGTGATTAAGTACAAAATTTATAAAATGAATCTAATGCGCACATACCTAAGTTCAAAATATCGCAATTTTAGGCCGTTAAGTGTGTAGGATATGTCCCATAGTGGGTGTTATTTTAATTAAGGCGTAAAAGGTTATTACTACTCTACAGTACATTCAAAGTTTCATCCTTCTGTCCATTCCCTTGTTTTTGAAAGTGAATAAGATGAGAACTCCTAGAAAGAAGGCAAAAATGGTTACATTTCTGCATGAAAGTAGTTCAGTTGTTGCTGCTCAAAAAGGCTTTCGACGTGAAATGAACAAGACACCACATGAAAGACAGTTGTAGCATGTCAAAGTAGGTGCAGTGCGTGAAAAGTAGATCTGGTGAATTTTAGAATGAAATCTGGTGTATGGCAAAACTGATTTGGGGCATGACACAAAGTAAACGAAAAAAAATCATTCTGCCATGGAATTGAGTGTTGCGCCACTCAGTTGGAAATGCTGTTTGGGCACATCATAGAGTGAGCTTTAAAATTATTAGAGTTCAGAAAACAGATGTGGGTCATCTAGCAGATGACCTTGGTAAGGCCAACAAATTTACATATAACAAATGTTGGTTAAGATACATAGTACATATTGAGTTTCGTGGAGACCCCTTGTGCTGTCTCAAAGATCCTGATTGGCCAAAATTGGTCACGTGGAAAACAACTGATCAATATAAAGTTACCACATAACCAAGTACAATATGGTTCCTGTGAAATTATGTAGGCCAGATAAATGGTAAAGTCTGGTAGAATATTATGTTTGCATCAAACTAAATTAGATCTCTGAAATGGGCAATAAATGTTGTGAAAAAATATAAAAATTAAAATATATATATACTAGGCACACAGATGGAGGGTAGACAATTTGGAAATATAGGGTAAGACCAGATAAATTCTCACGCTGTTGTAAACCAAAGATATCTCTGTTGTGTTTTGGGCAAGATTTGGAGAGGGCGACAAGCTTGACCTTCGTGAAATGAGGAATCACTGCACGGAACAGTTGAAAGGTTGAAAGGAAAGGTATGTAAGAATATGGTCGGGTAATTGTTTCAGGGCACAGATATTTACAAATGTAATTCTATTTAAAGGCAGAATCACTGGAGGCATTGAACAGCTTGTTGGTTTGCCAGTAACTCCAGCTTGGACGGGTGTAGAGGACATAAGGAGCCCACCCGCAGACGTGTGAGAAATAGTCAGACAGGAGGAATTCTTAGTGGGTACCGGGAAAAGTTGCAAGCTGGCACAAGTATAAAGTTCTAGAGGCAAGAGCATTGAAGGCTCCTCTGGACTCTGGAGTATCCGCATGTAAAACAATCCGTTTCAGTTGTTGGTTGCCCAATTAAAAACAACCTAATTTATTTAGAAACTAAGCCCAAGGGCTTTGATGTGCAGAAATAAGGTTCATTCACTTCGTGTGGTATTCTAAAAGAAAATTAAATCCCTGGTACATAAACTGTTAAAGAAAATGTGAATGGACAGTGCTCACAGCTGGTGCTAACTTTGGTATGGCCTGCATGATGATGGCCCAATAGTGTGCTTCTAGATCATGATAATAAATACAAATCATATGGAGACTTGCAATTTAATGCAAAAGGTCAATCAATTTTAGTCAAAATTTATTTCATTGGGCTGTAAATTTATTAAGAATTGTATACACATCTAAAACAAATATAATTATAGGGATACTATGTTAAGGAAGTTAAGATAGGCATTGGGCTCTAGTTACTAAATTGTAGATGTTAATCATTAATAAGATTTTACATTGTAACAAGTTGGCTCATTTTGAACCAACTAATTGAGAATTAAATTTGAATGTGGGTATGTAATCAAGTCATAAGGATATCATTCCCAAAATAAAGTAAAAAAATTGGCATGCTTGTGTAATATTTGAATCTTGTTAGTATTAAGGCTGTTTTCACATATAAAGTTAAATTTATTAACTTGGGTGTTCATTAGCCTAGGGTAGGATTGGGGAGTCACATCAGCTTTATGGGATCACAATTCCAGTTGATTAGAGCAACATGGTCACAAATCTGAGACAAAAGTATGCGAAGATGGGTTGATTAATTTGAGAAAACTGGACTGTACTGAAATGCAGTAATGTACTGAATGCAGTTCGTGAAGCATTTACCAGAAGCCATTAGAAGTTAATTAGAAAAGAAGAGGCCGAGTGGAACATACCGCGCTCCTCTGTCCATAGAATCTTTCATAAAGAATTGTATTTTAAAGCTTACAAAGTGCAGGTGCTCCAACAACATTTTGAGAAAGATTATGAAACCAGAAC
>JAJOZX010000200.1:325000-332500 GCA_023014485.1 Bathynomus jamesi | reverse complement strand
ATTTCCAATGTGTAATTGTGTAAAAATAACTTCAAATAAAAAAACATCACAGGTTAGTGTGGTTTGTAGTTATTTTTTATTCACCATTACAATGGTAACAGACTTATGAATCACCCTGTACAACAAGTCTTACAGTAAAACATTCAAAGATAAATTGTAAGTTTTAAAAATTATAGAAAATAAAAGACAAGTAGAATTTTAAAAAATAATTACAAAGTAAGAATTATGAAATAGATCTTATATTAAAATATTCTAAGAGGTAAATTATAAATTATAAAATTACAAAAAGTAAAAGATAAGTAAAATTTTAAAACAATTACAAAGATAAAAAATATTAAATAAATCCTACATTACAACATTCAGAAAAATAGGAAAGTTAAGATTTAAAGAAGGTTTAAGTTTAAAAATATAAATGGATTCCAGTAATCTAAGATCACTAATGTTATTACTTACGCTTAAAATCTTAAAATTATCTGGTGAAAAGAGGGTGTCACATTCAACCAAATGTTCACATATTATGGATTCCATTAGGTTATTAATGGGACGACCGGTAAGAGACAACCTACCCAAATGCTGGTCCGGAATTGAAGTAACTGAATGGTACTTCCAACGTAAGACTCACTCTTGCAGTGCAAGCAATCAAATTTATAGATGCATGACGAGCACGAAAGGGGAAAGAATTTATCCTTAAAACGAAAGTAAGATCCTATAATGGAAGGATTTACAAAAACGAATTTAAAATTAATTTGGGGGAAATTTTTTTCAGAATTGCAGGCAGGTCTTTCTCAGTCTTGTCACTAACGAGACCGAGGTAAGGAAAAGTGAGGTAACAATTGTCTTTGGGAACATTAAAATATTATTAAGAAATTTGGAAATATATTTCTGAATTAATTGCTTAGGAAAACCATTTGAAATAAAAAAAAATTAATTAAATATCCAAATTCAATATGAAGATCAATAGAGGGCGAACATAAATGATAAGATCTAAAACAAGAGTCTTAATGGAATTAGGTATGTAAAAAAAACTAGTAACCAAACCTGTAAAAGTTGATTTCCGAAAAACTGAGGTAGAAAAGGAACCATTCAGCTTCTCAATAGCCAAATCCAAAAAGGGAAGGATGTTATTATTCTCTGATTCAATAGTAAATTTAATGTTAGAATGATGTGTATTCTGTGATTTCCCGTGGAATGATTACTGCTTCCGTGGCCGGGGCCGTTACGAATGTGCTGAGCGTATTACGGAGGTGATTCTCTCGGGCATGGAGGCGTACATTCCATATCATATTCCTATTACTAATGCAAAAAAACTTTGATTTAACATTACTTGTTCTAATACTATCCGCAACAGAGAGGAGGCTTTCAGAAGGTCCCGTCGCCATTCAACTCCTGACTCTCACTCAACTTATATTTCTACCCGGAATCGTGCAAAATCTGTTCTTCAACTTGCCAAAAATTCCTTCATCCGACAAAAATGTGAAAACCTACCCATTTCTCATTCTTCTCGCTCTTTCTGGCATCTAGCTAAGAACCTCTTCAACAACTTTAATTCCTCTTCTTTCCCTCCTCTTTTCCATTCCGGCGGCTTAGTTGCCGTCTCTTCTTCTGACAAAGCTGAACTCTTCGCTCAAACGTTCGCTTACAACTCAACCATGGACGATTCCGGTGCTGTTCCTCTATCTCCTTCCCCCTCTGTTCTTATGTCTGAAATTAGAATCTCTTCAAAAGATGTTTTTTCTGTCGTATCTGGGCTCAAATGTAGGAAGGCGTACGATCATGATGATGTTCCTCCTGTTGTTCTTAAGAACTGTGCTTCTGTGCTGACACCTTTCCTAGGCAAACTCTTTTGTCCTTGTCTCTCATTTGGTACTTTTCCTTCCTCCTGGAAATTCGTTTTCATTCAGCCTGTCTCAAAGAAAAGTGACCGCTCTCAACCCCCCAACTATCGACCAATTGCTTTGATTTCTTGCCTTTCTAAAGTTTTTGAATTTATCCTTAAGAGGAATATTCTTAAACACCTCTCTTCTCAAAATCGAGGGATGTTATTGAAATGGGAGTAAAGCTAAAGGTGGTTGTGAACATTGAAATCTCCTAAAATAGAAATTTTAGTTAAGGGAGAGCGGGAAGGAATGTATTCCACTTTGGAAGTGAGGTAGTCAAAGAATTTTGGATAGTCAATAGAATTAGAAGAAAGGTAAACAACGCAGATGTATTTAGTTTGAGATTGGCATGTAAGCCGTAGTCAGAGGGTATAAAATTCCAAAGATTCGAGTTCGGGAATACGAGAACAAGTTAGGTCATTGCGTACATATACGCAACAGCCACCTTTGGAGTGAAATTGAGTACCGTATAGAGAAAGTAAAAGGGTACAGAAAAGGGGTTGCTGTCAGTAGTCCCAGGCACCCGAGTTTCAGTGAGGAAAAGATGAGGTTTAAAGAAGGAGAGGTGGTGTTCAACAAATGGAAAATTTGAGAAAAGGCCACGAATGTTGCAGAAGTTTAAGAAAAGTGAATCAGACAGGGGTCCAGAACATCTCGAATGGGCGGTAGCAGATCCAGCCCCGCTACCCGAGTCTGCGTTCCAGGCATCGGCAGCGGGGGAGCCAGAAGTGGGGACATTTATGATCCCCTCCCCATGGGACTCCGAGGCTCTTGAAGTTGATGCCACTTTTTTTTTCAATTTTGTAAGGATTATGCAGTGTGTAAGATGCATGTCTATGTAATGAGGAATAGGGAGAGAAATGTGTATTTGAGAGAATGCTGGACTGCTCACAGGATAGATGAGACACGAAAAAGATCAGCTAAAGAGGAGAGTGACAGGAGAAACGGGATTTCCAGCACTCCCTACCTTCTGTCTAACGCGTCCCCCAGGAGTACTTCCCTGGTCAGTTGGTGTCTACAGTCTCCTTCTACATGTGTCGGTGGGTTTGAACACAGATTGAGCATGAATAGTTGTTCAAACCCCAAGAAAAGATATAAAATTTTATGGCAAAATTCTTTGTAAATTCACGTATTAAATTTTTGCAGCTTCAGTCAATATATGTGATGTGAATTTAAGTAATTATTTTAACGATATGAATTTGTACGAATTTCTTATGGATTATTTTGTTTCTTGAAACAACATAACGAACTGTGATTGAAACTGACTTGCTTTTACAAGGTTGTAATGATTCTTAAGCAAGGTTGTGCCGACATCCCATACTAGAATGGCCGCTGCGCCCTGCTAAGCAAATCCCCCGGAAACACATCCAGGTTCTCCCTTAATATGTATACTAAATTTGATGCAGATTAACTTAGCCGTTCACTAGCTGGTCACGGGGTTCCCATCCTAGTCACCCCCCTAGGGAGGTGCTGAGAGAGGCGGATGTGTTACTAAAACGTTTCCTGGTTCTCCTTAAGCGTATACTAAATTTGGTGACAATTACCCTTGCATTTTAAAGAGCCCATTCCCAGTCCTCCCCCCTACTCGGGAGGGGCGGGTGTGTTATTAACACCTTTTCTGGTTTTCCCCTAATGTGTATACTAAATTTGGTGCAGATTAACCTAGCCTTTTAGGAGTGTATAAACGAATAGACATCATCATCATCATCATATCATCATCCCTTACACATACACACACACACATACACACATATGCAGTATATATATATATATATATATTACGGCTGAAGTTAAATACTATTTGTATTTAAAACAGTCATTTTCCATATTTGTATTTATATTTAAGAATCTCAAAGGATGTATATTTGTATTTTAATTGTATTTGATCTTTGTATTTGTCGTATTTACTCAAATACATGAATTGGTTTGCCAGTATTTATCCACCCCAGCTTCTTCTACCCCACCAGAGCGACTGTTTACTCCTGAGTGAGTGTTTAGTGTTGCAGTGATGATTTTTCGCCCTGAGAGGTGCGCCCTAACTGATGAGCGGTTTGAAAATGATGTGTGTAAAATGTAACCAGTAATGAATTATTTTTTGGTAATTGTTAACGAAATAGTTTTTAGTAATGCTCACTTTTGTTTACTTTTAACTTGAACAGTCTCAAAACGGGAAGAAATAATTAATTGATAAAAGTCACAGCTAACCAATTTGAAACTCGTATTTGTATTTGCCAAATAAAAAAGCTCCAAGTGTGTATTTATATTTCACAAAGTTATTTGACCCCAGTCCTGAGATATATATATATATATATATATATATATATATATATATATATATATATTAGGGTGATTCAAAAATTGACCGAAAAATGTTTTGGGAATTTTTTTCGGGCCACCCTCTGATTACACTGGTATGCATATGAAATTTTTTTGTCTGCTGTGAGGGTTTTTTCAACTCATATTATATAATTCGACCATGCTGAATTCGAAAATGACATTGGTTTTCCTCAATCAGGTCAGGTTTTTTTCTCTATTGGCCATTTATTATAAGTCCAATTTTATCCCCAAATTTATTGATTTTTTTAGCTTAAACACTGTAGATACGAGTAATATTATAAGAACACTCGTGAAAAATGAAAACATTGTGTGAATAAATACTTTTATTCATACAATGAATATGGAAAAAAGTTTATTGAGGAAGGAATGAAGTTTTTTTGGCTTTCCGTCTGTGTTTTTCTTCGGGCACGTCTCGCTTCAAACACCAGCAATAGTCCGCCAGCATATTGATATCCCAGTTTCCCTGGTACCTCTCTTCCATTATTTTGATATCTTGGTGAAATCGTTCACCCTGTTCCTCACTATAATCCCCGCAATTTTCAGGAAAATAGTCCAAGTGGGACCACAAAAAGTGCATTTTTATGGACATGCGCGACCCATGAGCTTTGAAAGCTTCCATCAAGTTTTCGACAACGGACTCGTATTCTGGACTTCTACGCTTGCCAAGAAAATCAGTGACAACTGATTTGAATGCCTGCCAGGCATTCTTCTCAGTTGGAGTCATTGCGTTTTCGAACTGAGTATCCTTGATCAAAGTTCGAATTTGAGGACCATCAAAAACCCCAGCATTTAGTTTAGCATCAGATATATGAGGAAATTTACTCTCGAGATATCGGAATGCTGAACCCTCCTTATTCATTGATTTGATGAAATTTTTCATCAAGCCCAGCTTAATATGAAGTGGTGGGAGCAAAATTTTTGTTGGTGGTACAAGGGGCACTGAAACGACATTATGCGACCCAGGTTCAAAATTCTCTCTGGATGCCCATTCACGCTGTGCATAGTGTTTCTCATCCGCTCGGCTATCCCATTTGCAGAGGAAACATGGGTATTTCGTGTATCCCCCTTGCATTCCCAATACAAATGCCACAATCTGAAAAAAAATGAAAATATTTAAAGAATTTAGAGAATTTGTTCTATCAGATAAAAAAATCTATGCATTGGACTGTATCACTTCCGTGGGGAAGTTAAGTGTTCTTATACGCTCTCAAATAACCTTTGGAAAAACAACATAGTCAATAGCAATAGTTTACTTATGATATTAGTATTACCTTCAAATCTCCACAGATCCTCCAGTTATGTTGGTCGTATACGAGAGCATCCAGTAAAATTTTCATGTTATCGTAGCTCGGTCATTTTTACACGCTCTATTCATTATGAAATATTTTATCTATGCCTGAAAAGTAAAAAAAGATATTATACAAGTGAAACAAGTGATGGTAGATGTTACTGTTCCAATTCCGCTTTGACAAAATCACGAAAAATTCTATTTTACTTATGAGGCCATAGCCGGATAACCTGAGCTGATTGAGAAAAACGGATTGCAGATTCGAAATCAGCAGGAAAAACTCTATAAGAATCACTTACAAAACCCTTGACAGCAAAATTGATGCATACCAGTGTTATGTTTAATTTTGTAAAAAAGTAATGCATGCAAATTTTATTTAAAAAAATTAATTTTTAGGGGTCGCTACCATAAGTTGAAAATCAGACACAAAATAAGAAATATATGCTGTTTCCACACCACCCTTGAGGTAAAGCATACGGCGCGTTACCTTTTTTTTAAGAGGAAGTTCCCCCCCCCCCGGTAGGTCTATCATAACCACTCTACATTTTCAAATTAACAGTTCTTCTGTAATAATAATAAGACTTCCGTAATAATAATAAACTTTTGTTCATTATATTTCACTGTTAATTTCTTAATGATGATATTGTTTTGTTTTTATTTGGAAGAGCAGCTCTATATTTCTTTACCACTTGGAGGAGATACTGTTTCTGTTCTTCATCATTTGTAATTAGTTTGTTGTATTCATCGACTAATCTAACTCCTCTTTCTGCATTGTCATTAACAACTTGAATTTTTCTTATGACTTGTTTTACGTTGTTGTGGCAGTCATCTTCATTCCACTCTTCAGAGTTCTTATTAAGAAACGTTGATGGTAAACCAAATCTATTAAAAATTCTTTTGTATTTGCACTAACAAAGTCTTGCAGTTCTCTGTTTTCAATAACTTCAGGGTCAATAACCACTTTTTTCTCTGGATTTGGTTCGGCGCCATTTTGCAATGCTTGCCTCATTCGGTTTTTAGTTTGGTGTAGCACGCCATCATCAAAGAAAGTAAATGCTATTAACTCCTCTGAAAGATACCATAAATGATTCATCATTTTCTTCAGGGCAACAGTTGCAAAGCGTTCATCTTTTAGTTTGTACAGTTGCAGTTTCTTCAATATCTCTAAATCGAGACGAGGAGCGAGAACTGAAACTGACGCTGTAAACCAGGATTTAACGTATATGTGTACAGCAAAGAGGCAGATATCTCTAAGGCCTTTTTCTTCTCTGGGTGTTAATTTAAATTGTGTTTTAAACAACCAAATTTTCATAGCATAAATGACTTTTGCCATCCATCTTGCTCGGTGAACGCCAGCTGGTCTTCTGAATGAAACTCCTCTCTTTGGTACTCCACCAAGGAAAATGATTGTCAGTTCTAGCAATTCTTTGTAATCGTCACGAGGTTGATGTTCTTCAAGTTGAGTGGTAGCAAACTCAATCACTTCTGCTTTTATATCAGTAATACTGGGTATGGTATTTGGATCATCTAGTGCTGTTCTGTTGTTTTTGTATCTAATTTTGACCATTTCATTCTAAATCGTTTGAAAATTGCAATATCAGGTCCTGATGATGCAGGCAATGAATGCGAAACAACAGCTTCTAACACTATTTCTAGTATGTGATGTCTGCAGGCCAGCCACAGCATACGTTTGTTCATTTTCTGTTCTAGAAGAACACAGGCACCATTTCTACGACCTGTATTCAATGCTGTGGTGTCAAAACACATGAATTTTATTTTGTCTGAGATATCCCAATCCAAACAAACTTGGTGGACGGCATTTGCAGTTAATTCTCCTGTACTTGCAGTGATTTTTGGAACACCAAGAAGTTGAGCAATGCCATCTCCTGAAATCAGTATAGGGAGTCGTTCAACAACTTCTTGTCCTGTTATGTCTTCTATTAGTTTTCCGTCCCAATGAATGGTTAAAGGAACATCAGCTTTAAACTCTTTCTTTAA